>JARKHS020035578.1:0-228288 GCA_030143305.2 Amblyomma americanum
CGGCAATGTACCATCTGATCCAGCACTCTGCTCTTCAACAGCAGTCTTACAAAACAGCAGCACCTCAAGTGCAGGGCATTATCACCATCATCATCGTCATCAATCACACTACGTCCACTGCAGGAGAAAGCCCTCCCCCACTGACCTCCATTTAATCCTGTCCCGACCTGTAGGCACGGAGGAATATGGTTACCGGCTATCTATTCAATTATTTTCTGATGGCAGTACAGAATAGGGGTAAAGGAAAGCGCCTAGGAGAAGGAACGGTGCCAAGGCACCGCAAGGACACCAGAAGGTCATGCTACACTCGCTCATTTGGTCCATCCATATGAAGAGCAACATGAGAAATAGGTGTAGTATGGTCTAATCATACACAGCCACTACTAGTGTGGGCAATAAAAAGGCGTATCCACGCAGAGTAGTGACTGCTGATTAAGATCATAAGAATAAACACCACGAGAACAAGAATGGGCTGGAAAGCACCCTCAAGTTATGAGCAACAACTGAGAGAATTTCAATAAACGTATTAGCCGCCATCGGATCGATAGCATTCCCGGCGCACTTCACTGGCTCGAGGGCCCGTTTGCACGAAGCAAATTAGACTGTGTAGTTCCCAATGTTGTCCGATTCGCAGTCTGAATCCTCCGCTGGTATTAAGGAAAGGCACGCAACAGGCTCACTAGGTCAGTGGGCACCTTCGTCACGCTTAAAGGTGGCGGTGGTGTCCATCTACAAAGTGAGGTAGTTATCCACCTTTCCTTTCATCAAAACCAACAGAGGGTTCAGTAAGACAAGACAGGGACTTTCCACTGACGCCGCGACGGGATCGCTCCATTTCCTTTCTTCGAAACCACTAATAACGCGCGTAACTGACGTCGACTCCGGCGTTGTAACCCCTATGTTTGCCTCTTCATTGATCTGTTACAGCTCTCGCTGCAAAACGTGTTTTCTGCTGAGCAAAGACACGTTGCAACGCCATTTCGCTCGGACATCGGCCTCTGCTTCAAAGCCGGGCTCGACAGAGGCGCGCCATCAGAAGCTCGATGTAGATGGACGACCCCGTCGGCCGTACCATGTATCCCATGCCCAGCTGGCTCATGATGTACTCGGGCGAGCCAGCTAAGCTAAGTTCCCCGTGCTGGATCACCACGAGACGGTCGGCTAGTGCCTCTGCCTCCGAAAAGTCGCTGGTGGTGAGGAAGACGCCCTTGTAGCGGCGGACCTTGAAGAGTAGCTCCCACGTCTCGCGCCGGCTGTGTGGGTCCATGTTCCGCGTCGGCTCGTCCAAGAGGATCATCTGCACCTGATGAGCAGGCGCGTGCCACAAAGTTCTGCGAAACCCATGAATTCTAAACGATCACCAATAACAATTCGATAAAAGTGATGCCTAAACGCGTAGCCAAAGTTCATGATTAATTATGTCACGCATTCACTAACGATCCTTACCTCGTTAGTGAACCGACCATCAATGGCCAGGAAGGAGCGAGAGGTCCTTGAGGAACCAGAGGTCATCAACCGGTCTTGTCGATGCTTACGCTTGGGCACGGGTTATGTCCCTCTGGGTCTTGTCGTCGTGGGTGCCTTTGCTATGTTCCGCGGACACGAACGTCAGCCTCTCGCTGTCGTTGTCGTTTATGCTCTCGACAACATCTTCACAAATATTTTGCGCAACAACGTTGGTGCTGATCACACTTCTCTAGCAGCAAAACAAGCACCTTAGGGAAGCGTTGCTCAAACCTTCAAGGCGAAGCCGTTCATGACTTCATCGGCTTCAAGTAGCCAATATGAGAGAGCGTATGTCAAGGTCTTGTGCGTCGCTTTGTCTTCATCAGAATACGCGATGTGATCGTGGCAGTCGATGTGTACCCGCTAAAACCCCTCAGCCGTGCGCTTATAAAGTTTTCAATTTCCGTTGCCGGATCTTTACATCTGTAGTTCTGGTGTAACATGCCATGTACATCCGGAATTGAAAAAAAAGGTTGTCAAAGCGCACCACAGTCATGGGCGGAGGTCACTCCCAAACTTTTTTTCCTATTTTTTTCCCACGCCTCGTGTATGCGACGAGATGTATAGAAGGATGGTTCAAAAAATCAATTCACAGGAGCGTCATTTTTAATCGCGGATATTTTAGTGTTAATGAAGCTAGCCAAGGGGATTTAGCGGTGCGGTGACGAGTGACAAATACTTATCAGTCGTCCTCTCTTTTCTTAACCTCGGTGAAAATTTAAAATTAGTTTTTTAAAGAACATGCATCAAAGCAGTATGTCTTAAAGGTGCAAATATACACTGCCTGTTTTAAGGAGGTCCACTAGGACCCGTCAATGAGTACGCGCGGCCTGCTTACGTCGGGATACGGCATGATGGCGATGGCGGTGCTGAGTAGGCGCTGAATGCTGTGGGTGAGGTCATCGGCGCGCCGAGTCCGGTAGAAGGACAGCCCGATGTCGTCCATGAGTTGGCCGACATCGAACCGCACTTTGCTGCTGGAAATCCCCTTTGCCTATGGGAGAGATTATGGGCGCTCATGAAGCTTAACTGTGCACCATATGCTTTTCAATGTAAAAACATTGGAGAGTGTAAACAAAATAAAGCTAACGATCGCTAAAGCAGGCGGCATTACAAAAGTGTTGAGCAGAACAAAATTTTCCGAAATTTCACCCCAGTGAGCAAAACGCGCTTTTGAGTTCAGCTTTTCGCGCTGCGTGTTTAGCAGCGCGTCACAGCAGCTTCATCTGTCTCATTCATCGCGGTATAACTGGCCGGATGTATTGCGTCGTGTTTATGTAGCCGCCCGTCGACTTTGTAGTTTATTCGCTCTGCGTGCATCATCAGGGGGCGACTCGTTTAGTTCGGTCGCCGCAGGCGTCAGCTAAGGCGCGTGCGTCATTACCCAGGCCCCCTTTGGCGTCGCGCTTATACAGCCGTTTCTGCTTCGGCCGCGCGTATTTAGAGCTGGATCCGGACGTCGGTGCAGCTGAGCCCCTGGTCGGGTGGCGAGTTTATCATGTGCCTTTTAGGTGTCACAAACTTGAATACGCTGCATCCATTTGGGACCCTAGTTGCGCTAACCTAACCTATGAACCTATGCCCTGGAGCTGGTCCAGAATAACTCCGTTTCTTTCTGCTTAACTACCACCGTACTGCTAATATATCATCAGTGAAAGGCATGTTAAACCTACCTTCATTAGCTTCTCGTCGGAAGCTTTCTCTCATTCGTTTATTCCATTTTTTTCATGTTTTTCCTAACATTCTTAGCGCACTCATCCCTTCGTCTTCATACATCTCATCTCCTCTGTACCACGCACACAAGGTTGAAATTGCACCATGCAGACTGGAACCACCTTTCCAGATGGATTACCAGCATTGTAGACATTCCTAATTTTAGAACCGAATTAGCCAGCTGTATATGTCGATCATTAACTTGTCTGCTTCGCGTTTTCTTTTCTGTATTGCATTTAGTTTATTTATCTACTCCCCTCTGTAATGCACCAGGCCTTGAGGGTGAAATAAATAAATTAAAAAAAACAAACAAATATAGCTACCACTTTCCTTCCTCCCTCCGGCACAGGAACCACTGGCTAAAACGCCGCCAAAAACTAAAGATCCCTTATGAGCTCCGCTCTAAACATACGTGCTTTTCCAGTACTATCAATATCTATGAAATCAGCATGCATACCGTATTTGCTTTTCTCCGCCGAGATTTTACCAAAGTACGCAATCGCCTTGGTAAAGCAACCACGCCACTACTGTGTTGTATTGAGACTGCTCACACAGGATTTTGCAAGCAAGAGAAAGATGCTTTGCAAGCAAGAGAAAGATGCTTATAAGCTCATCGCTTGTGATAAGAAATGGGACTGTAGCCTCTCATAACCAATGCGAGTCGTATTAAAGATTCACTTCGTCCGTCCCGAACCATAAATAGTTACTGCTTAAGACCAGCAATGATCCTTCGTTTATATGTAAAAATCGAAGGCACAGCGAACGGATTATCGTTGCTCATGCTTGTAGAGAGGGCGTTGAGACCGTTTAAAACGTCTCAAGATCTGAAGCCCTAGCGTTGATGGCAGTGCGATTAATAATTCAAGTTGTCACTGTGATCGATGTTTTAGTGTGTTGTGTTAACCGCAAGAATTCGCTTTGTGCTTTATGTCTCACAATACGCTTTACACGAGCAGAGAACCATAGCTGCATGCGTAAACGCATCTACCGTAATGTGAATGATCTGTTAGTAGCACTGATCGCAGATGAAAGGGAAGACAGCAGTCAACGAAATTTGGCTTAATAGTTCCAGAGTACCACGCTATAGAGCATACTTCTTTAACCGTACGTCCTACTAATTCTGAACCTCAGTCAAAATACAGACTTGATCTGAGGGCACTTTCTGGACGACAGCAGACGAAGGCGCCACCTGCGGTCTGAGAATAAGCTTTTGGTTGCGTTCTGGAGCATTTTTTTTTGTCTGCCATAACTGTCTTTTCAATAACCAAGAACAGTTCGCGTGAATTTCATCGGTGGCGAGAGAGTCTGGTAACTAAAAGGCACGAACCAAACCAATCAGAATGCAGAATTTTGACATACCAGGAGTTTCGAAATCGCTGTGAAAACAAAAAGTTGCGGCTGATGATCACTTTAGGAGATGATCACTTGTGGTGTTTAAAGAAACGGAGGAATGGTAGAGTTGAAGAAAAACATGGAGGCGCGCACCATTCCGAAGAAAATCAGGTGCTCCTCCACGGTCAGGTCGCCGTAGAGGATGCTGTCGCCGGGACAGTAGGCGAGCAGTCTCCTCGCTCCGTCGCCGTTCAGGACAACGTCGTGGACGCCGACAGATATGGTTCCAGAGCTGGGCGGGATCGACCCTGGTAGGAAATATATACACGGGAAAGGTGCACAGGGTTTGATTGGACGCTTTTGACAAGCGCTTCTCAGACACAAAGCCCCCATAGTCATATTTGTCGGTTCCAGAAAGTGAGTGGGAAGGATTGCTTAAGAATGTTATATCGTTTACACGCCGCGGTGGCTCAGTGGTTAGGGCGCTCGGCTACTGATCCGGAGTTCCCGGGTTGGAACCCGACCGCGGCGGCTGCGTTTTTATGGAGGGAAAACGCTAAGGCGCCCGTGTACTGTGCGATGTCAGTGCACGTTAAAGATCCCCAGGTGGTCGAAATTATTCCGGAGCCCTCCACTACGGCACCTCTCTTCTTTCCCCCCCTCCTTTATCCCCTCCCTTACGGCGCGGTTCAGGTGTCCAACAATATATGAGACAGATACTGCGCCATTTCATTTCTCCGAAAACCAATTATTAATTATTAAAGAGCTTCTTTTAGCAGTGCAGAATAAAAGAGATCTTTTCAACCTAACTAATAAACATAACAGCGAGGCTTTGTGGTCTCAGGCCACGCTGTCAAGTTCCTCTGTTATTTAAAATGTGTTCCCTTACAAGCACTTTTCCCTGGTGTAACTGACATCAGTGTAGTATGTCACTGGCAAAAACGGCCACCGTCACCTGCATGCTTATCAAAACGTTACGCAGATAAGATCTGGTTTCCACAATGCTTACCCCCTTATGAGACCTTGCACAAAACAGCAAAAAGATGCCTTGCAAGTGGATGCGGTACCTGTGATCATCTTCATGATAGTTGACTTTCCATAGTTGGGCGGCGCCAGGAGCACGGTTATTTGCTTGCCAAATATGTTGAAGGAGACGTCGTTTATGATGACATGGGTCTCGAATCGCTGCAGGCCAAAAGACAGTATTTTAAAGGGTCAGCTTCACATTTCGTCATCCTTTTCCTATTCGAGCTATTTCATAAGAACTACACGATGAACAAAGACAGTGGTGGCGTGAACCGCCTTCAGCTATAGTGTACACATGTTGGTATTCTCTGCACATCGCCACTAACCTTGGATACGCCATTGATGCGCACGATTGGTTGAATGGCTGTTGGTTCCTGCTCGTAGTACTGGCACCGTGTTTTGAAAACTCCCGACTGCGGCGCCGAGATCGCTGGTGGCTTCCAATACGTTGCCTATGCGGTGACAAAGCGGAGGGAAGTCACAATTTATTAATAGGCTACGATCATCATTAGCACTATCATTATCGTGTTCGCCTTCGAAGGGCTTCCACCACTGGTCTCCAACTATACTTCTCTTGTGCCAGCCAAGCTCCCCCTGTGCCCTAGAATTTCATGATCTTGCCCACCAACACGACTTCCTGCTGTCCCCGCCTGCGTTTTTTGCCAGTGAATTAATCCAATGCGTTATAATAACGCACGAATAAATCCGTTATCCGCACTGCATGTGCCGGAAAGCGACTTTGAGACGATAAGGGTGGGGAGGCGATTGTTAGAGATCATCTTGCGCACTCACGCACGCGCATGCAAGCACACACCTTGAAAGGAAAGTACCAGGGACGCGCTATCTTTGTGCGGTTGCAGTTCGTGACGCAGTCAATGTACCACAGTAGCACCACCAGCACCAAGCTGGACAGGGTGCTGACAATCATCAGCTGGAGGATGGTGACGTTGTCTGGAATGTGCGACGGGTCGGCGAAGTTTCCGAGTCCCCCTCCTTCCTCTGCGAGCAGAGCGAAGGAACGGGGCTGTGAAGAAGGAACTTGGCGCGGCCGGACAAGCACTAGGGAGAGAACTCTCTAGCAACATGGGGAGCGCTAAGGGGAGAAATTTTGAGTATAAAAATATTGATTCAATATTGAAATATCAGACATCATCACACATGACCGTGAGCCATGCGTGTGAACGTGTGTCAAGCTCGGTCGCTTATCCTTGCCAATAAAGCGGACGTCCGGCGTGGCAGGCTCAGCAAGTGAGTGTGGGTGTGGCGTTGACAGCTCTGGAGTGGATGGCAACAGTGAGCAGTCGTGGGGTGAGGAGGGGTGCGCGCGACGCCAACTACGACGACACCATGATGTGGACAGGTTGTTCATACAGCTGTCGCGGCTCACCGAATCTCTCCAGGCGCTCGATGACCATCCAGCACCAGTGGAGGAACATGCCCGGAAAGGCGGAGGTCATCAGCTTGCTCAACCTCGAGATGAGGTAGTACCCGAAGCCGTACGGGTTCTGAAGGAACAGGTATGGCAGCATCAGGGTCAGGAACCAGTACACGGACGACAGCAGGCCAGCCATACGTGCTGCGGGCAGGTCGGAGGTCGAACTTAGCTTCTACCCCGAGGGTGACTTGCTTAAAATTTGTGCTCGCAATTGACTCAGTTAAATTTTGACACACCCACAAGCTTGAGAGCAATATACCTTGGTGTTTTGTGGAAGATGTTTTCGCTGCGATTAGTCTTACAGCGGGAAATCCGGCAGCTTCAAGCAAAGGCTGGCGCAGCAACCAAACTACGTAACCAAGCAGTAAGCTCCTAATGCTATTGCTTTAAAACGACTAGTTAACCGACACTTTCTCTCTTATAAACGTCTACTGGTGCACGTTGCTTTGCTTGTTGCTACATATTAGACATTCCACTGCCTGAAGGTGTCTGAGGAAATCTTGTAGATACATCTCAGGGTAAGTTAAACTTCGGTGTACTCCTGCTCATATCTACTCCTAGAAGCCTTGTGCACCACCTCAATCAAAGCCCCATGTGCTTCTACATCTTGCCCATGTACTGTGCGATGTCAGTGCACGTTAAAGAACCCCAGGTGGTCGAAATTTCCGGAGCCCTTCACTACGGTGTCCCTCATAGCCTGAGTCGCTTTGGGACGTTAAACCACCCTAAACCAAACAACTCGCTATGCCGTTCAATCTAGCGTCGAAATAAGTGTGTCATCGACAATAAGAACGGCGACAGCACAAAAGACCCTCGTACGCCACTACGTGTGCCTTTTACGCAGTCGGTGTCCTTGCTTACACTGCGGCCCTTATTCCAGTATGTACAGTATTGTCCAAAAATACACAGCCCAAGAGGTCTGCTTCCAAGCCGTGTAGCGGGGCTCTTAAGCACATTTGACAGTCCTAAGCTTGGTAGGATTGAAGACAGAAGACCTGCCGCCTTCGTGAGATTACGGTTCCAGAGTACGCAAGAGGAGCCGTGCTGCAGAGCTCAGAAGCAGACCCTTTGGGCTGTATACTTTCGACAAAGACTGTACCAACTAGCCCACATCGCTGTTCAAGCCAGAGCGGCCGCACTCACTGCTGTCGAAGAAAAGCGACAGCAGCATGCCGTGCACAGCCAGCGCACTGCCATAGAAGAACAGCACGGCGTAGACGAGCCCCGGGTTGGTGGCTGAGATGAACGCGTTGCCGAAGCGGTCGTTGAGCATGCCGTAGAGGAAGAAGAGCATCAACGCTCCAATCAGGGCCACCGTGGTCACCATCCTGAGGTAGTGGGAGAGCCAGTAGGACACGCCCAGCACGCCGTAGATGCGCTGCTGGGTGCGCATGCCGCTCGCCTGCGTGTGGAGGAGGGAAGACGGCAGTTACACTTCTGGTCAACTTAGGTCACATCGAAACAAGTCAGCGCATAGATCTTGAGGGCGTTTCAGCGGTTCAGTTACGCTCGGTGTACATCTTTCACGTGCCAAGAATTCAATGGATATTTTTTACCGCTAGAGTAGAAATATGGCACTGGAATCGAGACGGATTGCACGTATGCTACGCGTGTTAATAACTGGCTCACCCTCTCGTCGACGATCTGGATGACAAAGACGGTGAAGGGGATCCAGAAGGCGATCGCGAAGCGGATCGCCACGCGGGCATAGGTGGTAGGGAAGTCCTCCGGGTAGAGACTCGGGTAAGGGAACCGCTGCAGTCTCACCTGTGAACAAAGCGCCAGAACGCAGTCACTGTCTTGCCAAAACGTAAAGATAGCTCTTCACATTTGAACGCGAATGTGACGCTAAGAACATGCATTCAATGCGGCATGGAAATACATCGACTTATTTCAGTGACACGTCCGTTGCTTCGTTTGTAATTAACATTACCAGCTTCCACTGCAAATTGTTTGGCGAAATGTCCGCCTAATTGGTTTTGGGGGAGGGGGGGATAACGTCCCAAAGCGACCCATGCTATGAGGGACGCCGTAGTGAAGGGCTCCGAAAATTTCGACCACCTGGGGATCTTTAACGTGCACTGACATCGCACAGTACACGGGCGCCTTAGCGTTTCCCCTCCATCTAAACGCAGCCGCCGCCGCCAGGATCGAACCCGCGTCTTTCGAGTCAGTAGCCGAGCGCCGTAACCACTGAGCGACTGCGGCGGCCGTCCACCTAATTTCTCAATACGGCAGACAAGGAGCATAAAGCACACACACATGCTTCGGAAAAATGGAACTGAAAATTGGTTTTGGGGGGAAAGATATAGCGCAGTATCTGTCTCACATCTCGGCGGACACCTGAACCGCGCCGAAAGGGAAGGGATAAGAGAGGGAGGGTAAAAAGAAAGGAAGAAAGATGCAGTAGTGGAGGGTTCCGGAATAATTTCGACCACCTGGGGATCTTTAACGAGCACTATGATCGCACAGCACACGGGCGCCTTTTGCGTTTCGTCTCCATCGAAAAACAGCCGCTACGGTCGGGTTCGAACCCAGGTATACACCGGGTCAGTAGACGAGCGCCTTAACCACTGAGACACCGCGGCGGGTCAATGCTCCGGACTGAAATGAAAGCAATCGGTGAACAGAAACTTCGATATGTAGAAAAGTACGCCGACAGGGAAACCTGAAATGAGTGCAGGAATGTGCAGCAGTGCACACGCAGTGCGCTCTGTCTTAGGTTTTCACAGAAGCGAGATTGTGCGGTTGGTTCACTTCTTGAGCGTTCTTGAGGCGAGTAACGTGTAAGCGCGCGCATGGATGTTCAACGTACCATGCTGCGCGGCAAGCGCTCGGGTGCTTCGGTGACTGTCTGAGCTTGTGACTATCAATCGTTCATGTGGCCCTCATTTCTCACAATGGCGCAAAGAGAAGCAGATGTCGTTTCAGCCATTTAGTCTTGGCCGGTCATGTCCACGGCTAGACTAAGGACTCTTCCACTGACGCATTTAGTACTGTACTGAGAAAGCCACGGCTGCATTTTTCAGACAGCCTTCTAATCTCGTCTGCCCTCTCAACTCATCCATCCTTTTTCATCGCCTGCAGTGCGATAGCATTAAAATCAGCGGGTGAATTAGCCGGTAGTCGTGTCACGTCCGGTCTGGTGAAGTCTCTTCTCTCAAGCTAATAATCATATCTGGTCCGGCAACGTCACTTTGCTCCAGGCAGTGGGAATTAAACGATCTGGGGCCTGGTTAGCCAAACAAGACACCAGTGGTCATCATCTCTGTGCATTACTGCCCCAGTAAAGCTCATTTTCACCTCATGACTTAAGGAAAGATATCGTGAACCCCTGTTTGTCATCGAGAGACTGCTACTCTGTACTTTTTTGATGTGATAGCCATTGCAAACTCCATGGGGCCAAAATGCGTCGTCGGTCATACAATTCGACCATTGGCTGGTGAAAAGTGACGTCACCAGGCAGTATAACTCCCATTGGCTGAAGGGTAGTGATGTCACCAGACCAGAACATTCCCATTGGCTGGAGAGGAGTGACGTGACCAGACCGGACGTGACATCACTTCCAGGAAATGCATCCACAGCTTCTACGGATATCTCATTGTCAACACATAATAGAATTAGGAGTCCCGGGGAATTTTGTGCTCGTGTCTTCCTTAGTCGGACCGCAGCTTAAATTCGAGCTCCGGTGTCGATTTAACTAGTCATTCTCATTCTCCGCCAAGGTCAAAGAAATTGTTAGGGCTGACCCTGTTGGAATGCTCACTTCGTAATCGAGGCTCTCGTTCTTCGCCTTTCTGACGACTTCGATGAAGGCCGTCTCCACGGCGTACTGGATCGGCAGCAGATACGTCATCTCGCTGAACGCATCCAAGTTGAGCGCAGCGGGCAGCATCAGGAAACGACGGTAGCGGACGTTCACGTCGAACTGGATGCCGTGCACTAGAACCTGCGTGCCCGAGACAACAGGCGGATGTCCTATGCATCACAACGTATTTCTCCTCCTTACAATCACAGGCCGAGAAAGAGTCAGCTATGCCTTAAGTTCAATTCCTCGTGACATAAGACTGTAGAGATATTTGTGTAGCAGCTTAGTCGCTACAGTATGCAGTAACTGCTCGTGATGCTCTCTTAAAAGTGGGCTGCACCAACGCAATAAATAACACCGAGAACTTCATCAGGCCAGCGGCTTTGTTGTTAAAGAGTATTTGCCCTGTCGGCCTAAGCCTGCAAATGTGAGCCAGGCTTTTCCTCAGCAAAAGGAAGAATTTAAATCCCAGCAGGTTATGGAAGCTTTTCTGATCTAGAGAAAAGGGCCTCGTGTGTGCCAGTTTACGCACCGAGAGGGAATTTCCAGCGCATGTTATTGTTAAACGTCTTCATTATACGTGCGTTGTGTAAGGGCTGTTGGAAGATGTGTAGCTGTCCCTCTGTGAAAGAAAATTTGTGAGCGGCGCTTTTTTCCGTCATTTCATTCGTGCTGCGTCCCGGCCTGGTTCGTTTCAATCAAGAATGTCTTTGTGGGCCGGTGTTGAGAACACCATTGGGTACTCTGGGTGGACGCAGCTCGCTTACCTCATAGTCCAGTTCCCAGTGTCCCGCTTCGCCTTCTTTAGAAGCAGAATCATCGAAGGCGGCTCCCGGACGCAATGCACTCGTCGCCAAGAGATGGGGTGGCGTGTGGAACACGACCGCGATGAGGCTTCCTGGAGGGGAATCTTTGATGCTTTCGAAGTACGGCGACACATCGTCATAGTCCTTCAGCGGATGCACCTGCAGACATGGCGGACTTGCAGTTAGGTCCTTTTTGCCCTCCAGTAGTCACCGCTATCGTTACCGATGGCTCTCAGACGAAAAAAACTACATAACAGTGCCCAAAATGCGACAATGATATTTCGTTTCGACATAGGGACAGATTTTTCTGTCGTTTTGTAGTACTTTCTGTAGTACCAGGATATTAACGGATTAGTAACACGTATGATCCAGTTTTAGCTGGCTTGTACTTGCAAGAGATGGCGACATATTAGAGTTGATATATTGTCACGGGTCGTTCAGACGACGCGGGTCGTAGGCACAATGGGGGACCAGGACCACAGGAGCAGGCGCCAGAGACAGGCCAAGCAGTCGTGGCCGGGCTCACGAGCGAGTTGTGCAGAGCTTCTACCTCTTCACCGTCGATCGGCACCCCGCTGGTTGAAGATGACGTTCAGTGCAAAATCAGGGAATAATAATAACACGCACGACAATATTAGACTGCATGCTTAACCTCAAGCCACCATAGCGGTGGTCTAGGGGTTAGCTCATCCGCCTCGTATTCAGGAGCTGATGGGTTTATATGTCGGAGGCGCATTTTTAGCGGTCAGTACCCAAAGGCGCAGTTTTACCGGTGGGTGCTTGGTGGTGCGCTTGCGGATGCCTATGCCAGCGGCGGAAAAGTGAGGTAAGAGATAAGAACAAGTACCAGCGTAGTTACTGGGAGTTAAGAGCATCCACCTCGTACGCGGGAGGTGCTGGGCTTGTGTGTAAAAGGTGCATTGTTACGAATGACTGTCCCGTGCAGCACCCATCGGGGGGCGCTCACTTCGGGGGGTACTCAGGAGGAGGCACCTTCCGGGTCCGGAGTGCTATGCGGACGGCGCCGACGACAATGCGCAAAGCTGGAGTTAGAGCTAGAGCTAACGCTCAAAAATGGGCTGCCACTCAGCGCCCCGGAGTACCTTGGAGATGTTGAGCATGGCGGCCGCGCGCTCTGCGATGGATGCATGGTAGGGCAGTCGGGAGACGTAGCAGAGCTGTTCCACGCCCGCGCCCGGCCCGGAGTGCCAGCCGTCCAGCGGGTGCCGTGCCTCGAAGAACCGGGGCGGCATGCGCCTGTCGTGCTCGCGCCGGTGCCACGGCCGCGGCGTGTACCGGGTTGTCGGCTTCCGCTTCGGCTCCTCCTGTTCCGTGGTGGTAGTCGGGACAAACTCGGCGTCCCCGTCCGGCGCGGCGGTGGGCCACAGCCCCACTCCACGCTGCACCACGCTCTCGGGCTCGCCCGGCATGTCGTTGTTGAGCGTGTAGAGGACGATTAGCGCGAGCGCCGTCTGCCCGATGAAGCCGGGCAGGTGCCGCCGAAACTGGCGGACGGAGATGTCCTTCCACAGCAGAAGCACCAGCTGCTGCCGCATCATAGCTGGCTCTGCAGAAGGGTGCGCTGCAGCCTTCTACGGAGAAAGGTCAGATCGGTGATCCAACCAATTAATAATAATAATAATAATAATAATAATTGGTTTTGGGGGGAAGGAAATGGCGCAGTATCTGTCTCATATATCGTTGGACACCTGAACCGCGCCGTAAGGGAAGGGATAAAGGCTGGAGTGAAAGAAGAAAGGAAGAAAGAGGTGCCGTAGTGGAGGGCTCCGGAATAATTTCGACCACCTGGGGATCTTTAACGTGCACTGACATCGCACAGCACACGGGCGCCTTAGCGTTTTTCCTCCATAAAAACGCAGCCGCCGCGGTCGGGTTTGAACCCGGGAACTCCGGATCAGTAGTCGAGCGCCCTAACCACTGAGCCACCGCGGCGGGGAAACCAATTCGATTCAGGTTTCATTTTCGATAGAAGTGCGTTTCACACAGATAGCACAGGGTTGTTTTCAAATAGACGGCAAATAGAATATTCTTACAGGACTATATTAGGTATTGCGTGGTCGGGTATGGCATAGTACAGTACCCTACGGTACGGTATTATACAGCAAGACACGCTATGGCATTATATGGTATGGCATGATATGTAATGGATGCATGGTATGGTATGTCATGACATATGGTATGGTATGGCATGGTAAGGTATGGCATGACATGATATGGTATAGCATGGTAGGGTATGGCGTGGCATTACATGACATGGTATGGCATGGTATGGTACAGCTTGGTATGTTATGGCAGTCGCGCTGTGCTTGTCGCTCAACCTTCGTGTAAGAGGTGACAGAAACGAGCTTGACCCTCATTTTTGGATGTTTTTGAAGAACATTCCCATACATATCGATAAACGCGTTTCCACGCCGTAAGACAGAACACAGATGGAATCAGGGCTGCAAAAATGAGAGGCATGCACACAACAAAAAGAGCGCTGAACTAGCAACGGTAGCAAAGCTAAAGAGATTGTCGGACTGTATGCGTTCGCACAAACGCGAATATTCGAAGAGAAGTGAAAAAAAAGAGACGAAAGACAGAGTTAAGTGCCCGGACACCGCCCCAGGTGCCCCTATAGTAACGCCAGTGGGAGATTAGTTCTTTGGGGACGAACTGCATTCCCGCAGTCGTACTCCCTCAACTCGCAACCGTTACTCCCTCAAAGACTAATTGAGAGAAGCAGTCATCCAGCCTCTACACCAACTAATCGTTCCTATCCATAGTCTAAACGGTGCAGTTCGTCCCCAAGTCCGGTACGCGCATCTTGTCAACGGCGAAGAGAGCCGTTCTTCGAATAGCCTTCGACACCCTTGTTTGTTCTTGAGGGTCGTGTGTCCACTTACGTGTTGCTGAGTCGTTCACGAAGAATTGAAGGAGCGCGGCTGGCACAAGGAACGTGTCTTGCCGAGCGTGTGCAAAAGGAATACGACAGCGCGAGCAGTAGGATTATGATGATGATGTCCACAGGCTAAATGCCTGAATGGCAATAGGGGGCTACGCGTATAGGCATTGTTCTTCGACGTCGCTTTCGTCGCCGCTGGGTACAGGTTTAATCTTCTCTTTTATTGCACGGATTCGCCCATGTGCAACAATAAATATTCACGGCTTCGCTTGGTTAATGAATACTAAAAGGAGTCTATTTTGACGCCCGTGTTTCCGCATGTTCATACCCGGCGGGCAGCTTATATTGCATCCCTGGATGCGTAGATGTCGGCCGCGTACTGACCGAAGTCCGGGGGGTCTAGCGTCATCTCCTTGGCGGGAGTGGGATGCCCTAACGGCAAGAATCAGCGCAGCGCCCATTCTTATTCTCTGTGGCGCTACTTTCTCACGGAGACATGCACCGCCCGAAAGGATGGGGCCACGCTGTAGATTTAAAGCAAGCCAGGAGTGTCTCAGATTCCTTTGGAAGGAGCACTAGCTGTGTCGTCCTTGATTGTCTTCCTTTGTTTTTTGTTCAGCTGTGCAAGCATGCTTTATAATGCCGATTTTGCCCCCTCCACTAACCCTTGTATAAGCACCTCCTCCGCTTATTGTAGGCATGAATAACTGTTAGATGACCCAGTCTACCTGATCACCGCTATAGCGGGGCTGGGATATAATCACAACGGTGCATGCATCGGTCCGGAGCTGCCACGTGAACTCCGCTTTATAAGCAAAGTACAGGTACAAATGTATCGTAACGATAGATTTTCCTGCAGTACTGTAGTATTTTTCTGGGGTACTCTAATATTTTCCGGTAGTCATATCGATATGACAACGGACACCGCAATGACACAGGAAATAATGTTGTTGCTACAAAAAATTCCGTTGATCTAACACAATTTTTCCTGATGTTTTATTGTCAGTTTTATTTTGTAAATCCTTGATAACGTTGATTTTCCCCAAACCAGTACCAGGCAGTAGTGCTAGCGAGGATTGTAGCAAACCTCATGGAATCTTTTTGCTCCTAAACAAAATACCTTATGCCCAAGTTGCAGACCAGCTTCACAAATATATGACAAAGCCGCCACGGTGGCTCCGTGGTTATGGTGCTCGGCTGCTGTGACAAGTTTGATCCCAGCCGCGGCCGCCTCATTCCGATGGAGGCGAAATGCTAGAGGGTCGTGTACTGTGCGATGTCAGTGCACGCTAAAGAATCCCAGGTGGTCGAAATTACCCATAGCCCTCCATTACGGCGTCCCACATACCTCAAGTCGCTTCAGGACGATAAACCCCCATAAACCAAGCCAACTTTATATGATAAGCAAATTAGCAAACACCGGGCTTCTTCTCTCTTTCTTTTATGTTGTTTTAACATTTTCAGAGTGAAAAGGCAATAACAGTTGTATACACTCAAGCTGCGAAGCCGTGGAAATCATCATAACCAGTGGGCATTAATTAATTAAATGCATTCCGCAAATGACGGCTTGCACGAAAGCAAATCAAATCGCGTTTTTTTTTAGCGTACGAAGCAGACCACGGGGTTTCTGATTTACCTAACGCGCCAAGAAGCGGGTGCGCTAAAGGAGCGAGAAAGAAGAAATGAAAATTCTCACGAGCCACGGGGCCAGCGGGGCCAGAGGCAGCAGTCGGCCCCGAACGCTACCTCGTATAGAGACTTTCTGCCAGTCCTACACACAGCGCTACAGGCACTTCGAGTGAGTGGCTTTGTCCTCTGTCGATCGCTGCGCAGTGCGCGTTGCCGCTGAGGCAGTAGCTCTATCATGTGTGCGATGAGCTGGCGAAAAAATTTTGCGAGGACCGGTGAGCTCGGGTGGTAGGGTTGAGGCGCGACAGCAGCGGTGGAAACTGTGTCTGTTGATTTGAAACTAAACGAAGACAACGGCAACTCCTCCAGCAACTGTACCCACTGCGTCCGTTCTAAATTCCGTTACACCGCTTCTCCGCGGTTCCCAGATGTGTTTTCATTCTAACGGCGTCCAGTGCTATGCTATAATGTTATCGGAAATGGGCGTGTTACGCACATGTCCGTTTCCTGGTCTTCATCTCAGCCAGAACATCAGCTGGGAGGCCTTTGCTTTGACGTAGTAGTTCGCAGTTCGGTGCGAGATAGCTGAAATTGAACTGGCGCAAAAAAAAAAATCGATTGAGGAACATAAGGGACAGGATAAGGCCCTTCTTTCTGCCTTTTGTGTTGCACCCCCTTTTCTGAACGTATGCAATCCGTGCCTTTATATACGCATTTTGGAGCTGGTGCAACTGCGACTTTAACTGAGACTCTGCAGCATGGAGCGTTTTATCTTTCACCTTTTTGCAAGTGTGGTGCGCTGCGTAAAAGTTTTGATCGTATGCAGCGCACGAAACATTTCTGCGGATTTCTTTTGTTCTCCTTTCGACTCCACAGGCTTCCCTTGATTTCAACCGTATGCCCAATGTTTTCAGCAAAGGCTGAAAGCCATACACAGAGGCGTGCTCAAATCCTAACCCCAAATCTTGGCCTTTGCCACGTGCCACGGTTGGCAGGTGCCAGGTCGCAGCTGGCTCTTCCGTGCACCTGCCTTGGCAGGTGGAAAGCGTGTGACACCGTCAGCTCTGGGTTCCAAAAGGGCTATTACGCTAACCCATAAAATACCAAGTTGTTTGATGCCGTGTCTTACAACTCGAAGCTGTGTGTTAGCAATTAGAAATATCTTTATGAAAAGCTCGAGATATATTTAAACCACCGGGGGTTTGTGCACTGACATCGCGCGCAGCACACGGGCCTGTTTGTATTTCGCCAGAATGGAAATGAGGCCGCCGTGATCGCAGCATTCAAACCCGCAACTTTGGGCTCCGCAGGAAAGCACCACAGCCAATAAACCCCCACACGCACATACATTCTTCGCAGGTGACTTCTGAAGAACCTTGGAACTGCGGGCTTAGAATTAAAAGCGAGAGGTTGCGGCAGCAATGGCGTCTTTCCCTCAACACGGGACGCGGCAGCCACAAGTGGTGATTGCGGGGACCACCAGCGTACGCACCCCTGGAGGGCAACCCATGATGGCCGGGCAACACATGATGGCCGGGCAACACATGATGGCCGGGCAACCCTTTGTGGGTGGGCAGCCAGTCATAACCCGCGCTCCCGGCGGGGCCGCGGTGCAGATGCCCTTGCTGGTAGCCGGGCTTCCTCCACCCCCGGAACCAATCCCGGGCTGCCCCCCAGGCTTAGAGTACCTCCGCCTTGTCGACCAGCTGCTCGTGCATCAGCAGCTGCAGCTACTCGAAGGTGCGTACTGGAGACGAACTTCAAACGCTACGTACGTACATCGTTTGACTGTCAGAAACACGCGGGAGACCGGATTTGCTTCTGTACCAGGCAGTAATCCCCGTTTAACGTGGCTCCATGCACGAGGACCGGGTGGCCTGCAACTTGACGTAAACGTCACTCCTCTGTGTAATCGTGAGCGTCCTTCGCAGACTCCGATTGGCGGCAGCCTGTTCAAGGTCACTCAGAAGAATGACGTTTGCGTCACGTGGTCGGCGATCCGCCCGGGTCGTCCGCGATCCCATCTTCTCGTCTGAATCCACTTATAGCGTCAGCAGCGATTTAAATCTGTATAGAGTGAGGGCACAGATTGCCTTCACCCTTTTTCAAAAGATATCTACTAATTAAGGACCCCCCCCCCCCCTGTGCGCAAGAAAAACCTTAAGCCTGTATGTTTTTGACAAAAACTTCACACTCTATGGTTGTGGCGGCTCTTTTCAGCGTGCTTAAAATAGAAGTTGTTGGACACGATATATTCCGGAATGTAGCCGCGAGGTGTGGGAGAAAGATGTTAATGCCTCCTGTTATTGACTACACGTGGTTCACATTTCAAGGACAGATAAGATTAGGGCCGAAATGAGAGAAGAGGAAGGCGTTACGTGAAACAAGGGATCAGTGCACTTGAATGTAATAGCCATTTAGTGCAACGCAAGGACCAGAGTACGGGATTTAGCACGTGTACTGGCCACTATTTAGCAGGGAATCGTCGGGGCAATCCTTCCCAAGCAGCGCCGGTAATCGGCCAAACATTGGAAATCGATGGCTTCAATATGTCCCTTTATAGGACCGGTCTTTGCCAATAGAAGTCCATTATTAGTCCGATTAGCTCTGCTGCTGATGGGGTCGGCTTAAAAAGCGCTACGTAGACAGCTGTCTCCGATTGCGTACCACAGTATATAGTGTACAACAGTACACACGACCGTCTTCGATTGTGCGTATTTACCTACCTTCCCCCCTCCAAAAAAAATGGCTGCTCGCTATCACAAATTCCATTGGGAAAGAGTATATTGGTTTAGGTCACTTTAGGTTTTTTGTCACATGATATGCAATGAACAGGCGTTTTTGTTTTGTGTTTTTCTGCACTGCAATGTCATTGTATCGTTACAAATTCAACCATCGAAATCTTTCATTTAGAAGTATTCTCATTGCCACGGTTCATAGGACATACTGACTTTTAGTTTAGTCATTGAGGATCGCAAAAGATCACTCTGGATAAATATGTACAGGCAAAGCAAGGTTCGTTATGCGCGTTCATTATGACCCTCGGAACTTGAGCTAATCACCGACGAAATCGCTACTGAAGAGACGAACCTGCCTCAACTCCTACTTTTGTGTTTACCAAACAAGCTTCATAAACTGTTATTGCGATCTTAGCGCCTTTACAGGCTGCTTCTTTATACGTGTAGTAGTTTACTTGTACACAACGTAAATTTAGCTCTTGCGCTGCTTCGGGCCTCACGCAGAGTGATAAATTAGCGGGCCCGAGCTTAGAGCCTCGGGCTCAGACGTCTGAACGAGGCCCTTGCTGTGCTCTAATTGTGGCACTTTGTACGCAGTTTTGTACATGCCTGTATCAAAATTATAGTTCTCTATCAAAAAGACAGAACAGAAAATGTTCTGTCGTCACGGCAGATTTTTGTAGCATATTTGTACAAGAACTTGTAACAACAGAAATGTTTGCAGTAACAACAAACTATCCTGTAGTACTGTGCGGTCCTTTGTCGTAGCGAAAGAGCTAGAGATAAGTCAGAAAAACTCTACAGTACTGTAGGAAAGTACTAGAAGAGCACAGAAAAACCTGTTGTTGCAACAGAAAGACAAAACCATTTGTCGCATTTTGGACACATCCTGTCGTTTCTTTCGACTTGAATTGCATTTCGTCAATAGAAAAACTAACCCGCTATCGTTTTTGAGTACTATATATACTGATTAAGATGCAGATAATTTGTTTTGAATTAAAACAGGGGGCCACACCCGTAACGGTTAAGCAGTAACGAAAAGCTGGTATTATTGAGCGCAAGAACAAAAAGACACCGTGCTGCGGAAAGCGTACGAATGCGATTTATATTTGCAGAATGAAGGTCATAACTAACATCTACGCCAACACAGTCGTAAGGTTAGTATAGCGGCTGTCGCGGGTTCCAACCTCGAAAGGGTAGAATTTTTCATCCACGTAGATTCGAGAAAGCGGTAGCTTTGCTCCGCTTTCTCCTGTGATTTCAATGCGATAGAGCATCATCGGGAAGAAAATGTGTCATCGGAGTTAAATTCGCTGATTGGTCAAAGGGATGTGACGTAATCAGGTCGATTCCAACTGGCTGATCGACTGTAGAGAAATTACGTTACTAGACCGGACATATCCCATTAGAAAGTTGGCTGGAGGGATGTGCAGACACTTCCGATAAAGGCATCAGCAGCTGCGAATGCTAATGTTTTGGCAATACGAAATAGAATTAGTTGCTCCTCTGAAGTACTCAAGTGCAGTTATTCCCTTCAGTCTTTCGAGCACAAATCGCAAGCGCAGCAAGGTATATCTCAACGGATGAAACACCACAACACTGTCTTCGATAACCTTGCTGCTTCGACGTTGGCACGCGTGCAGTGTTCGTGCCTTACGAGCAGCAAAACAAGTACGTGGTGAAGAACACCATGGGCCAGTTCGTGTTCATGGCAATGGAGGAGAGCGACCTGGCCAGCCGCTGCTGCTGTGGCAACAACCGGCCCTTTGAGATGTCGCTGCTTGACTACCGCAGCGTCGAAGTGATGCGCCTGTTCCGGCCGTTGCGCTGCGACAGCTGCCTCTGCTTCTGTTGCCTGCAGGCACGTGACGTCATAGCCTTTTTACCGAACGCGAACGTGCTGACATTTTAAAGCGAAAGCAATAACTGGCCTAGCGGAGCCGATTTCGCCATGGGCTGCAGTTTGACCTTCATTTGACCAGAGCTGCGCCGTAGTCTTGACAACACCGCCGCTGCCGCAAGCTTCGCGCATGCGCTCTCCGCAGCTAGGTCGCCGCCTGACATCAGTCGCCGCAAGCCTGGCTGAGAGGAGCGCCGCGCTGGCCTCTAGTCGGTGCGAGCTTGGCCATGCATGGCAGCGAGGCCGGGTCGTCTTCTCTGACCTGATGTCTCTTTTAAATGCGTCAGCGTTAAAGGCACTATTCACCAGAAAATCTGGTTGCGGCTTTGAGCGAAAAATCACGGGCATGGCTCTGGCAGGTGGTCCCCAGAGAGCAACCTACGAGGCAGGTGGGCCACCACCCAAGTCATGAGAACTTGCGGCATAATCACAACCAGCGCTAAGGATAGTGAGCAAAGTGCCCACTGTGGAAGGTGGCAGTTAAATTGATTGGTCGCTCAGGAAGAGCAACCAGGGCCGCACAAGGCCCACCGCTGGGAGCGCGTGCCAGCGCAAGGCAGTGGTGCATAGCTTAGCAGCTGCATCACTGCGCCAGGAAGGGTATGAGGACTCCCAGAGATCTACGAAAGTAGATGATGATCTTCTGCATATATGGAAATTATGGGTATCACAAGATAGCGTAATGGGGTTAGGGCGGAGCGTAAGTGTCCCCTCCATTTTTTTTTTCTGACACGTCGGCATGTACGATTGGCTGAGAAATGCAATTTTTAATCGCCAATATGTTCCGTGTTAATAAAGTTAGCTTAAAATGTTTTGCTGTGCGGTGACAGGCGAATGCATACCAATCGGTTGTGAGTTTTTCGTGACCAGAGTGTATAACATTTCATGAACCCTTTAATGCTTGTAGGAATACAGGCGAATGTGCCTACAATTTTTTTTTCACTGCCACTGTAGAAAGTTACCGCGCTTATCCTGAACAGGAGGAAAACAATGCGACTGACTATACCCACCAGATGGCAGCGCAGATCATGCAAAAAAGCCCAGACAGATTTCATTAAGGCACTAGCCATAATTACACGCGTGCCGCGCTGGCGATACCACTGTACCTTATATTGGACAAATGTTTCAAACCGGGGTCTCGAGAGAATACGCGAAGGCAGGAACTGCCCTGCGCAGGAGATGGAGGTCCACGCTCCGCCAGGTACCATCATCGGGTCGGTCCGACAGGAGTGCAGCCTCATCTTCCCGCTGTTCTCGGTGCTGGACAGCAACAAGAAGGTGGTGCTGCAGATCCGAGGCCCCTTCCTCACGTCGTCCTGCCTGTGCAACGACGTGGTCTTCGACATCTACACCAAGGACGGCCGCACCAAGCTGGGCATCATATCCAAGAACTGGACCGGCATGCTCCGCGAGGCCTTCACGGACGTGGACAACTTCACGGTCGCCTTCCCCATCGACCTGGATGTTAAGATCAAGGCCGTGCTGCTCGGAGCTCTCTTTCTTATCGTGAGTGCGCCTGTGGCTATTGTCCTCACATCTATCCAATGGCGCTCCGCTCAGGGGGGCAGCTATAAATAAGTTCCAGTTAAAGCACTCGTTCGTTCACGCTTTTCCTATAAATAAGTTCCAGTTAAACCACTGGTTCGTTCACGCTTTTCACGAGGAGTCGGCCTTTGTTGTATTGTTGGCAGAGATAATCTTAAACAATGGCAAATGATTTACACAAAAGGAGGAGGCACTCAAACAGGAAGGTGGGAAGGTTTAGGCGAGTATTAATTGGGGGTCGATCTAAATGCTTCTCAGGCTAATATCACCGTTTCGACAAGTGACTCACCTGCATTAGGAGAGAATGGACTTACGCGGAGTTGCATTTTTGAAGGACAAAAGGGCCTAAACTTCTTTGACTTTGTCAGGGGCAAAGGAACATAAACGGACTTGTCTTCAACAGGAGCCAAGTCACAGGCTTGCCCCCCGTCAGGGGCTGAAAGGAAATCAAGTTCACTTGTTTTAGTCGCTGCTCTGATCAAAAATAATACTGCCGAAGATTCGATATTTAGTTTTTGTAATTAACAAGGGAAAAAGATATGCTACTGTTTGGACATGGTGTGTATACATAGTGAAAGCGGATATGTGCCACTCTGTCCATTTTTGTACATACTTTAAGCTGGTTTTTCGTGTGCGTTGCCTCTGAGCTACGCTTATTCCTCTCCACACGTTTGTAACTTTTTGCAGGACTTCATCTTCTTCGAGAGCGGCTCCGGGCCCAACACACCGGATGTTCCCGGCAACATAATAAACTAGCTCTTCCAACGGTCAATGAAATAACTGCCAGTCTACAGGCTCTGGCCGAAGGGCACACTCGATGGCATCTGTGGGCCGGACGGTTACCTAGGGAGCCTCTTCTAGACCATGCCATCTAGAGAATTGCGCCTATGCGTGCGTTTCTGTTCCGATTGTTTAGTGAGAGCTCTTTTTTAAGAAAGTAAACCAAAGGTAGCATGAACTAGAATAAAGAATAGCATCGCATGCCTACTTGGGCAAATGCCTCGATGCCTGACCACAGTTTTATAGCCATATCTGTGCAGAAAATCTGTTTCGCGTCGTCATATACATACCCAATGACATCACTCCTGTGTCACCTGATTATCATCTGACCAATGAATTAACATTTACATAATGTATCTTAAGTACTTTGCGATGAAGTTCGAAATCATTGGCCATGTGATAAAAGTCAATAATGTGTTTTTTTTTTTAAACCCGTGAAGAATTACTTCAAGAAGTGCCTTGAGGTGTGCCTTTATCTCTGCAGACTTTCTGGTATTCATATCTTGATTTCTGTTATTACTAGATTTCAATATCAGTTGAAATCGCTCATGTAACCATGCGTTATTTCGTGCATGTGGTGGCACTCCACCCTTATTTGACAGTGGGGCATTTAGGGTCTCTTCAATTTGGCTGCACTTTCTCCACCTGTTAAAGGAGTGCAGCACTTTCACATTTATTTTTTCCAGTGCCACGCATGCCCGCTTCTCTTCAGTCCGTTTTGCAAAAGTTCAAGCATAGTGCAACACAAGTTCCTGGCTGGCTTGCACTCTCCAAAGTGGAAGTGCAGCTTTAGTCCACCAATATGGCAGCACCCATGTCAGGTAGAAGCGAAGGAGATACGACAGTTGTTGAGAGTTTGTTGAGAGGAGGAGGTAACTGTTCGTGGCGTCATAATTGCAAACCTAAGCGGTCAAGTCGAGCTGCATGGGCAGAATTCATCCACATTGGCAGCATTTTAGCACATTTTCGTAAATCATCTATGTATACATTCACTTTTCTGCTATACGATTTCCTGGGGCTGGTTCATGACAACACTTCTTCAGAATTTGGTGCTTGAAAATACTTATGTGGTTCGGGATTTCGGCATCCATTGATGCTGGAGGCATGCAGTTGGCTGTAAATTGGTGGCGCCGCCAAGGCTAGCAGTCGACCAGGCCTGCACTCGTCCATTCGTTTTGGAAGCAGCCAGTGCCAACCTGAACTTGAACTGACGCTGGACACAGGCAGCACCGCCATGGGACATCACGGAACTAGTGCAGCAAAATCGAAGAGAGCTATATCTGGAGATATACTGCACTATAAAGTCGAACGAGGATGTGCTCTGAGCACAAAAACCGCAGATGCATTGTAAAAATATATTAAACTTTATTAACTTACACTGTGAGAATAAAGAGTTAGTACAACATATAAATATGAAACACAAACTTTAGAGCACAAAATATGTATCATTCAATGCAACCCGCTGCCGCAAAGGTGTAGCGGTTGCTAACATTTTGGTCTGTGCTAATCAATTTTTGTCATGTCATAAGGCACGAAGGTAAAGAAAGGTGTCTGAATTGCAACTGCCTAAGCAAGAGCATATATATGTGAGAGCAGTGAGGCCGCTTGTTGTAAACGCTTGGAAGTAAAGTTTTTACAAATTATAGGCACTCTGTTAAGTTTAAATAAGTAGCAGCAGGACAAGACTTGCAAAAGTGGTCACCTATAGTAGCATTGCAGCACATGTAAAAGAAAGTTTTGTAAGAGGTCACATACAAAAATGTGAGAGAACGAAAAAATCACGTTATGAACATGGCAATGGAGCTGTGCAGCTCCCAATGGAATGCACATTGAAGAGGTTTCATTACTGAAACCATATTAGTCTGAAGCCGCGAAGCGCTGAACTTCTTGTGCACAAAAACTGGAAGATCTGGGGGCAAGGAGGCAGATGTTTCAGCAGATGGACATGGAACCGACACAAGTCTCCTTGGAAGTACAGCAAAACTTCGCACGTGCTGCAACTGAAACTGGACACATGTAGGGCTTGGAAATGGTAGCCCTGCTGCAGTGCCACAAGAGACTTGTAATCGCAGGCAGTCGAAAGGGCTGGTGCACCATCTTTAGTAGACCTTCACTTGGAGACGTTGATGAGGTACTTGCACGAGTGGGTCAACAGGTGCTTCTCACCCGTCTCAATCTCGCCATTCATTTCCCGCGTGTAGATATCCATGCCATACTGTCCGTCATCGGGGAAAGCCAGGAAGAATGTGACCAGGTCGTCGTGGACGGTGTGCGAGACAAATTTGGACAGCTTCTTCTCCTCAACACCATTCTTGTGAAGAGTCGCCATGAAGTCAGTCAAGGGTCGGGTCATGCGAAACCGTACTTCCAACTCCCTCGAGGAGAAGATGAGGGCATCTTCGTGCGTTTCTGGCACAAGCCCAAAGAGACGCGTGGCTTTCATGGGACCCCACTCGCCGGAGGCGCAGTCTGGGAGGGGAACCATGACCGTCTGCAGGTCTTCGCAGACAATCTTGAACTTGCAAACACTCTTGAATTTCATTGGCTCACCTGTGAGGTACTCTCTTGGTGTTACAGCATTGGCGAACACATCGAGCAAAAGGGCGCCTGAGCACGGCGCGTGGACTCTGAAGGCAACCACGTTGCCAACCATGCTTTGCATCACGAATCGCTTGAGGCTCACGCCGTCGAAAGAATCGCGGTCGCTGTCGTAGAACTTGAGGTTGTAGTGGAAGATGAGGCTGTGAGACATGTCCTCAGGCATGCCAATGCGAACTGTCGCGGCGCCTGTGCTGTCAGTGTACAGGGTGGCTTTGGTGTCTGCGTCCGGGAAGTACAGGCCATAGCGGAAGAACAGCGATCGGACGAATGGAAGCTCTTCAAACTCACGCAGTGAAATGGGCCGCTTCAGGAGCTGCCACTCAGGCTGGAGTGGAAAAAACTCGTAGATGAACTCTCGGGCATCCGTGAGGAAGTAGTGGTCGTCGTACTCATAGCGCAAGGAGTCGGACTTGCCTTTGCTTCCAGGCTTGGGCACCTCCTTGGCATTAACAAGGTGTCTTGCACCCCAGTTGCACTGAACAAACCGCCAGGCTCCAGCAACGTACACTGCATTCCAGGAATTGCGGAACCTGTTGTCTTCAAACCGGACGCCAGGCTGGTAGCCAGCACTCTTGGAGTAACCCTTTATCACCACACAATGAAGGCCGGCATAGCTGGAATCACAAAAATCAAGCGAAAATATTTTAGTTCACCTTTGATGACAGTTCACTGAACTTCCTTGTTTCACGCACAGTTAAGCTGGTCAAAATTTTCGAAATTTTTAAAAACGGTTTCTAATCTAAGTTCATAGAGGTCAAAAGCTTTCCTTGGTATAGGTTTTCCTGGCATAGTTGGCTCATATCGAAGATAGTTAAGACTGCACGAATAGGACGATGTCAAAAGGCAAAGAAACAAGCTTGTACAACATCACAGGCACCTGCGGTGTTGCATCCGTTTCTTTGCCTCTCATCCACGTCCTATTTTCGCAGTCATAACAGTCCGGGTGCAACATCAGCAAAAAGACTGTTTCATCCCTATCCTTGCAGACAACCTGAAAGAGCTATGATCCTTAATTCCATCTGTGCAAATTGCACGATGTTTCATTAAATCTAAAGCTATGTGCCCTGGATGGCAAGAAATTCATTTCTTTGCCAAAGCAGAGTGCTCACTTTGGTGTTAATACGGTATGCGTATCCGTATCCGAGGGACGCATTCCTGTGCAAAGAATACGTTTGAGAGGCACGGTGTGCAGCAGCAGCCCTTTAGTACGTCCACTAGGCTAGACTGTGGCTCTGCTCACCTGCAGAGCCTCTTGAAGAGCACGTGGTAGCTCTCGGTGCCGTGCTTGATCCCCCTGAGGATGCCCATGGGTGTGTCTGCGATGACATTCTCATCAAAGTGCATTGTGTTGAGGTTCTTGACGGTGATCCACCGGAATATGGTCCTGGTAGAAATCAACAGGGAATAAACATTTGCCTCGAGGTCATATTGTGGAAAGAGAACATATGCCTGACCCGCTGTTGAAGCACTGTTTCTACAGCAGCTGCTTATGGTGCACGAGTTCGTCGTTCTGATGGAGGAACGAATTCTTTTCTCGCTAGACCTGTATGAAGAAGTAACCGGACTGCTTGGCCTTTTTATTGCATTTCAGTAGATGATTTAACTTATTTCGCATGTCGCCCATGTCACTAGCATGAAAACGACTTTGGCATCGCGTAACCTTTCATCGCGCCGAAAAATCCTGCACTCTGCCTACTTCGTAGAACATAATACTGCCATGTCAAAGGGTCTGTTTCCATCTGAGCCAGCTTACATGGCGTCTTGCAGAGCTTTCGGCTGTACCGAATGCTTGCGCTTAATAAAATGCACTTCTAATGCGCAGACAAATCTGCAGTACTCAAGATATTGTGTTACCAACTTCGTAGCAATTCCTTTCTCGCTAGACCTGTATGACGAAGTAACCGGACTGCTTGGCCTTTTTATTGCATTTCAGTAGATGATATAACTTATTTTGCATGTCGCTCATGTCACTAGCATAAAAACGACTTTGGCATTGCATAACCTTTCATCGCGCCGAAAAATCCTGCGCTCTGCCTACTTCGTAGAACATATTACTGCTATGTCAAAGGGTCTGTTTCCATCTGAGCCAGCTTACATGGCGTCTTGCAGAGCTTTCAGCTGTACCGAATGCTTGCGCTTAATCAAATGCACTTCTAATGCGCAGACAAATCTGCAGTACTCAAGATATTATGTTACCAACTTCGTAGCAATTCCTTTCTCGCTAGACCTGTATGACGAAGTAACCGGACTGCTTGGCCTTTTTATTGCGTTTCAGTAGATGATTTAACTTATTTTGCATGTCGCTCATGTCACTAGCATGAAAACGACTTTGGCATTGCGTAACCTTTCATCGCGCCGAAAAATCCTGCGCTCTGCCTACTTCGTAGAACATATTACTGCCATGTCAAAGAGTCTGCTTCCTTCTGAGCCAGCTTATGTGGCGTCTTGCAGAGCTTTCGGCTGCACCGAATGCTTGCGCTTAATCAAATGCACTTCTAATTCGGAGACAAATCTGCAGTACTCAAGACATTGTGCTACCAACTTTGTAGCACTGAAGAGATCTACCCTTGGTAACAATGTGCATGCATTCCAAAAAGAGTACACAAATGATGGTACTACTTTGACTACTCATTTTTCATTTATTGTGCCATTACTACCAATATAGCAAAGGTGCAGAGTACAGTGCGTCGTAGCTGTCAGGTTAAAAACTGCTGACTGTGAAGGCGCAAGGTCAGAGCCAGAATAGCCATCTACCATTGCCATCACCTTCGAACTGTCTACATTTCAGCCAGCCTGCGATGCAAAAGCCGGCAGCTAAGCATTAAAATGTCCATCGATTTTTATTCTAAGCTAACAAACTTAACTGCGAGTTGGTCCATACTTTGTCGCTTACTTCCCACCAGTTTTTATCGACATGTGCGCCTACTACTCCAGCGACCTGCTGCGCAGTGTTGCAGTCAACGGTCACTGCGGTTTAGCCAAAACCACAGGACGCAGAGGAACTCAGCGGAGTAGGGAAACAGAGGATCTCGTGTGCGTCATTACCAGGAATTCGGGACAAGCGCTTCTAGTACCCTTGGCTGCCCCCACATGGCGCATGGCTTTGAACATGCAAAAATAGCACATTGACATCATAAGTGACGTAAAAGAGAATGAGTGACTGCAGAACAGAACAAGATAAGCCACTAGGCTTAGTGGCACTGGTTAGGCATTGTTCAGAGTTCCTGGTAATGCTGGCAACAGTTTTGAGCTAAGCTATAGCTAACGACACACTGGCATGGTTAAACAAAGCAAAGCAGAAACAATGTGCAGAAGACGAAATAAGTGTGGCACTGACATCAACTATGATTTTACTTTAAAATATTTAAAAATTAAAGTTTGAATCTGTTTTGTGGATGTGGCTCCCTCTTGAAGTTCTACTCTCCTCTGTCCATTGCTTTCATCACGTTGCATACTTGTTTCCTTGTTGATCCTGGCAACTAGCCTGAACAGCACTTCGCCACTACTTTCTATGCCTCGTACCTTAGTCTAAGATGTCTGCACGTGCTATGATAAGAGGTCAGAAGTTGCTGATCAGAGGTAGCCTTACCTTGCCTTCTCGACATCTGTCACACAGCTGCATATTAACTGCCGCACCAGATCCGTGAACGTCTGCTGATCCGCTTGCGCCACCTGCAGTTAAGAGGAGTAACATTTCAATTTATATGAGCCCGACAAACGTGCAGTCTTTCACTAAATAAACCCGCAGAGCTCAAGCACAGCCCCTAATACAGTTTTCATCCTGTTGCAATTGAATGTGCAGTGACACAAACTGCATGACTTCCTCCTCTTTGGACAGATATGCTCCACTTTCTATCAACACCAACCGCATTCGAATGATAAAAAAAAAGAGGTAATGCACAGGCCAAAGCAAACTTGTGAACACGTGCCACTCACGTTTATCGCGATCTGATCGAGTTCTGAGAACACTTCAGGGTCCGTGTAGATGTCAGTCTTCGAGATGGACGCCGGCGTCGGTGGAGGTGGTTGGCTTGGGTATGGACTGAGGTCTTCATTGGTGAACTCCTCGCCTTCTCTCTGTGATAAAATGGCAACCAAGCACCGGGGTTAAATTCATCATCATCATCACTGTGATCCAAATTGACTCTACTGCAGGACGTCTTCCCATTATTCTCATTGTGCGCTAGCTGCAGCCACATTATTCTAGCGAATTTCCTCTTTTTGTGACCCGAACCTCAGCCATCCAATTAAGCTTTTCCTCTCTCGTACATTCTGACACCCTAGCAAAGCTACGCATTACATGTTACACTCATGCACATTTTTTTAGTGATACCTACATTACGGTAGCATTTCGAGCCTTCAGCGTGGTGGCACCGCCACCCTGTGGCTGCACCGCCACGCTGTCACGTGGTTGGCCACATGGTGCGGAGCAGCTGCCGGCAGCACGACGCCGTGGCCGATCAAATGGTTCGTCACGTGGTTGGTCACGTGACCAAGTTCCACTCGGCCAACTGTAGCTATCGCTTTTCCAAATAAGCTCCAATTAAGCTTTTCCTCTCTCACTGTACACTCTGACACCCTAGCAAAGCTACGCATTACATGTTACACTCATGCATATTTTTTCTTTCTACTTCAGCTAAAATATCCCCAGCTCACCTTTTCTAACAATATGGTGCAGGAACTTTTAATCAACAAGCACCATTGAAGTAAAGTAAAGAGAAACTAAGCAGTCATTCTGAACCACATCAAAGATGCCTCAGGTGCACCGTGAACTATGCACCACAAAAGTGGCCGCATAGTCGTTGCAGCCTTTTTTCGGAAGCACCCGCCCTCACACTGGCAGTGTACTACAAGAGAACAACGTCCAGCATGAATGGCTAATCCTACGTAACTGTAGCCCTTGTGTACAGATCCATATGAAAACAGGCAATGTGAATATAGCAAATTAGTTTTACCATTTCTATAATACCAACTCCTCCACCTGATTTTTCAGAAATACTCATTAAAAATCATTTCCACACCTTCAGTATCGAATCACTTTATTATTATTATTATTATTACATAACACCATAAAATTTCACCTTTTGTCATTTTAAATAATCCCCGTACGTGCCTGGAGCGCTGCCTGTTCATGTGTTCCGTCTCACTGCAATCTCCCATCAACCCCCACTGACCACACTCCGCATGGAGCGGTCCACTTTGGTCGGTTCGCGGTAACACTGGCTACCCTTGATCAACCAGGTCCTATAGGCATCACCATAAGAGGCATTCAATTTAAGTTGACGATGCAATTTCCTCCTCTTTCGTTCATGACTTTTGCCACGTATGTAGTCCTTTTAATGAATTTATGTTGCTGTTGAAGAAAGGAAAGAAAAGGAAAAAGAATTACAGACGATTTAGCGTGGTTAGGCCAGATGCGAATTAGCTGCACTTCTTTACCTTACATTTTTAGATCACTGGGAGTTGTCATACCACTCTTGGTGCAGTGGTGTAGCGATTAAATGATGTGCCACTGCCCTGTGATGGCAGGTGCTGCCACCGGTGGGGTGTGAGACCCAGGATGCTCTTTCCGAGCCGGCTCTCGCAACTAATCGTTGCACTGGCTTCTGCAATGGTGAGCAGCCTCACAAACTAGTGGGCAAGTTGTGATAAGGTCACAAGGTCACATGACCGAAGTGGCACCCAGACGCCCAAGTCTTCAATGTCACACAGGGATCGGTCAAACATTGGCAAAATCGATGAATGGGGGCTCTAGTGTTAGTGCACTAAACTCCCTAGAGAAGCATTCTATGAGTGGCAGGCGGGCCGGCTAGGTCACATGACCTTTTGATGCCATCACAACCTGCCCACACATAGGAATCCGCACAGACAACTGCTAAGCGGCTGAGTGGAACCTCTATTGCAAGCGCACTAAAAGAAAAGAATGGGAAAAGAGATGCACCCGTATGAGCTCGTCCCTCTTCTCGTTGATGAGGTTGAGCATCTCTTCACTGTGCTTCTCCACCAGGTCAGCGGTGGCGGCACGCTCCTGCTCAAGCAGCTTGCGCGTGAGCGACTCCTTCTTGCGGTCCAGCTTGATGGTCATGTTCTTCTCGAGGTCCTCTTTCTCCTTCTGGTGGCGCACGGTGAGCATGCGTTCCTCCTCGCTGGTGATGAGCCGCTGCTTCTTGCGCCGCATCTCCTGCTGATACCGGTACGTGAGCCGCTCAAGCTCCTTCTCCCACTCTTCCTGCAAGAGCCAACATATAGCGTACATCGTTATGAAGGGAAAGGCTATTCGTTATAACAATAATTTCATTATAGGCGGGAATGCATGCAGATCGACGCAGGCCTTTTGAGGAAGTTGGCTTTTTCTTTGTGCCCACAGCTCAATTCCTAAACGTATACAGTTAGGAAGTAAAAGGAACGTTCTATTTTATACTGACTGTTTTGCAATAACTAGCAATATTCACTATTGCTTTGTAATGATACGAATTTTCTTGCTTTCTTTTTGTTGCGCAGATTGTTTATAGTGCCATTGTCAAGGCTAGTTAAGTGTTGTCAACCCTTTTTTTGAGCATTCTGTTGTAGCATTCTATGCCCCCCCAGATGCTTGCAAGTGTCTTGCGAAAGATCTTACGACCAGAAGTCTTTCGTAATTGAAGGTCTTGAGACATATCTTTTTTTACACATTTAATCTCCACCATAAAATAATACACAGCGTCGCGCATTGCTATGACTAAATATGCTATGCAGCTTTAAACATCTGCGTATCAAAAGAAAAATCCGTGTTGCGACGATATTCAGCTCGAGTTAGAACCACCGAGACGTAGTAGTGGGCGTTCGTTTGGGACTTACAGCCGTACTACAAACTATAGTAACAAGGAGAGCCAGCAGGTGGCAAAAAATTGGCAATTTCAAGCTTGGCTTGTGAGTTGGTCGAATGTATCAAACCTGTATTTGGTGTGTGATATGGTGTTCTTCCTCCGCGCGCTTTTTGGCGAACTGCCGGTAGAGGTCGTCTTCCTCGAGCCGATGCCGCATCTCCAACGTCCGTTGCGTTTCAGGGTCCTGGGAAAATGAATGGCATAGAGTTTTAATTCATTGCCGTCACTCCAACACAAAGGCGTTTTGCGGGAATAGCAGAAACGTGGTAGCGTTTTTTTTCTCACCACTGGGACATTACACCAATCTAAAAAAACATTCAAAATCTTAAACAGCAAGTGAAGAGGTGTTAGAGTTCGACATGCTTAAATGAATCAAATGTGTGAAACTTGCTGGTAAAGCAGGCGAAGTCTTTCTGCGGTAGCATTCGAATTGCTAGCGTAATCGCGAAGAAAGCGGAGACAGCGTTCAAGTTTCTTCGCAGCACACAGCGCCGTGTACAGGCTGCATGATGACGTCATCAGCGGTGGCGATACATTTCCAAAGCAGGAAACTTTGCTCGAATGAAGAAAACAAATTGAGGCACGGCAGCGCGTAGGCGAAGGCAATGGAAACTGAAATCTCATCAGAGATGGCGTCTCGACAAGCTTCTCTGCACAACACAATGGTGTAAGGAAAAGCCTACACATCGTGCGAATGTAATCGGCGATTACGTCACCATTTCAAACGTTAACGCAGTATAATTTTGGCATGCTTTACCGATAAGCTTCATAACTTTCACTTCTTGGACAATGTTCAATTCTATTTAGACACAATCGCGAAAGAACCTCAAAAGTATATTAAAGTTCCATCCTAGCTTGCATTTAATCACATGCGCCAAAAGCCACTCTTTTTTTTAAGAGCATTGTTCACAAGCACCGTCTCTGGAACACTGCCATATAGTTCTCAGTATAGACAAACAGCCTGTAAAGCTTCACAAAAGCCGACAGTTGCTCAAGTGTTAACAAGAGCCAGCAACTGCTTCTTGCCTCCATTTCAGCGGTTATGCTTTGCCACATTACAGCTTCGTGCTGCAGAGAAGACAAGTTAACGTCGATGACGTCAAGCGAGCAGGTGGCGCCGTCACGCGGTTTTTCTACATAGCGGTGAGCTGGCCTCCTCAAAAGGCCTTTGCCATGTGCACTAGGCGGTTTCAGAGGGGGACCAACTTGTATGCGTTACCTAGACGTTAGGCTGGTTGGTTTTAGCGACAGCCGACAATAAACCGTTCGCAAACAGCGCTTGACGGAAACTGCGAGTCTGCGACTATTACTGCATAACTGATTTGCCTTTGTGCCTTTTTGAGTCTTATTCCTTGTCCCCTCCAAGACGGCTTTCAAAACAGGGAAACTCCCTTTTTACTCCCAAATAGGTGCATTTGTGTTAAGAGTGTACGCGCGTCTACCTGCTACGCTTCCCTGTGTTTGGGCTGGTAGGTACTACGTTTGCCGTGTGCTGTGCGATGTCAGTGCACGTTAAAGATCCCCAGGTGGTCGAAATTGTTCCGGAGCCCTCCACTACGGCACTTCGCTCTTCCTTCCTTCTTTCACTCCCTCCTTTATCCCTTCCCTTACGGCGCGGTTCAGGTGTCCAACGATATATGAGACAGATACTGCGCCATTTCCTTTCCCCGAAAACCAATTATTATTATTAAACGTGACAGACAACCAGGTTTTCTGCTCAGCCGTATTGGTGATTTTCACGACAGAGAGGGGGCGCCTCAAGTAATCCAATATGGCGGCGTCACGGAAGACTCCAAAGTGGAACTGCGCTTGCATTAAAATTTGACTATAAGATCGCGTTTGCTCGTCGATGGTGGCGACCTCGTGCAAGCCAGGCTTTCGATCCACGAGAGTGCAAAGTAATATACGAGAGGCAGGAAACAAATCGGCTGTCTGTCGTCTGAAAACGGCCGTCTTGAAATCGAAGCGGTAAGCAGTCGACGCGCGCTTTGCAGAAAAATTAAAATCAATGGCATCGGCTGTGAAGACTCTTGTACAGCGGATGAGTGAACGGCTGAACTACACGAGCAATTTTGTGCATCTATCACTACAAACTGGAACAATCCAGCGATTTCCGGCGGTCTGCTTCGCGCTTGCGCAGGAAACATGCTAGGAAAAGTTGCCAGTCAATATAGCCTAAAGGGACACTGAGGAGAAATTGAAGTTGGCTTGTATCGATAGAATACCAGCTCCTGATCACAAAAACGCCACTCTTACTGAAAACAAAGCTCTTGTAATGTAGAAAATAGCAAGAACCAAAATACAGGTGTCGCTGCCACAGGCCAATCTCGCAAGTACAAGCGTGATGACTTCCTAGGACAAGAGGCGCCACCTTGGAGGAATTTTCCTTACTTCATGGAAATCACGAATCTCTGAGGCTGGAAAAGGACGGTTGCGCACCGCACCGCTAGAAATCACGGAGTCAGAGTTTACGTCACGTGTACGTCACTCCGTTCTGAGACGTCATAAGAGTTGCCGTGGCGTCATAAGAGTTCCCTGAGTTTGAATCAGAGCGGCGGGAAAAACTTTTTCATCTTCGAATCCAAATTTCTTTGAAATAAATGCATCTTTCGCGCCCGGACAAGCGGCAACAAAGCCATGAAATGCCGAACTATCAGATTTTGCTAACAAAAAAAATGATAGAGTTCTCCTCAGTGTCCCTTTAAGTTTTAACTGATGAAGGAGTCCCCAAACTTAAATTGATGAAGGTGTGCCTCTCCTCGTTTATTCGTGCTTAAGAATTTCATTGCCCAGCGCTACTTTAAATATGAATGTATATTTCTAATCGCGTGTACAGTTGGACAGCTCGAACAATCAGGTCGCCTTTGGGCGCAATCTTTTGTAAGCAGTCGACGGAAGGCATGTAATGAATTTATGGCCGCCGTGACAATTCCATTGTTCGAGTTCATTAGGTTCTTATCCGTCGGCTTTACTGGTCCATTCCCGTAAGAGCGAGGGCATGAGGCGATAACGAAGTGCAAAATGAGTAAATATATCAACCCACCCCCCGTTCCGTGAATAACATGACTGTACACGCATGCTGTAATAAGGACAGTCATACGCTGGCAATCAGAAACAAAGCTCTTCACGCTTTGATGATGACCGTTAGTCGCTTATGCTCAGCGATGTTTCTTAATAACAAAGCGTCTCGTATTTACATAGGCCCTTCAAGTGCAGGCCAGTCATCTTTTTATAAATACAGGCAGGATCTGATGAGGAGTGTGCCGTCATAATCCTGCAAGCGGTAAAACTTCCTCTTCCGATGCTCTCTCTGTATACCTAGCATCAGAAAAAAACCTATGTGACATGGAGACTGTTCTATCTCGTTCGCCTGTAAATATCTTCGTAAGAGCGCTCCTAAAATATATACTTTATAAGAAAACTACGACAAGAACGTCTGAATGCACGAAGCGATTGGAACGCAGCGAACGCCGCGGTTCCGAGCGCGCCAATCCTATTTAGACTAGTTCGTAGCGCCGCCGCAGCATGGCGTCGATTCCATAAAAATCGCCAATAGCGGAACCCTTGCGGCATCGCTAAAGACCAAAGGGTAGAGCCTAAGGGATGCCATAAGTGCAGCAATACATGGCTAAAAAACAAACCACGTTCTCTGGTTAGTTTTCGCAAATGCGGTAAATGTAGCCGGAGCAACACCTACGCTAAAATACGCAGTTTCCATCCCCTCAAAACCAGTTACGTTAGTATCTTTCTTACGGCTTTATCACTAGCATTCTCCTCTTCCTCCTCACCACGCAGTCCTGGATTTAATTTCAAGCCATCTCGATAGCCTCCAAGATTGGAAGGTAGTACGTGCGAGTACAGGTGGGAGTACAACCGTTGTACACTTTCAATCGACCCTATACCGAAACGTGGCGGCGTCTGCGGAACCTCCGTTCTGCCCCCCAACAACGTGGACGCCTGCACTCCGCAAAGACCGTCGCGTCTGACCTCACTGTTTCCGTCATCTCTTCAACAGAACGTGGAAACGCCGCCGCGAACTTAAGCCACGCGCCAGCCGCATTGTAATCACGTGACAGGCTCGCTGAACAAACAAAACGAACGAAGAAGTTCAAGGAAGACCCCAAAAGGCGCGAATCCGGGCACCACCAGCGGCGAACAAAAGCTCTCCCCTGAGGAGGAGGAGGAGCGACACGCCTTTCGAGGCGACCAACGTCGCATTCGCGACAGGGACTTCGGTGAATCAGGGCGTTACCTGCAGGCGCCTAGGAGAGCGCGCGGAAAGCACCACAATGGAGCACGAGCCGCTGCGCACGGGCGCGTGCTATCCGTTCTCGCCCTGACGCACGTGCGTCACCGAGGAGGTGGCGCCGCCACGCGGCGGCGAGCTCGTCAGCGCGAAGATGGAGTGAGCTTTACGGAGCTTTTGTGCGGTTCGCACCACGCTCCAGATGCTTCCCGGAACGCTCTTCTTTTAATTTCGGCGCCGGATTCGTCCCAGGTTAGCTCCGGCCAGCGTATTACGAAGGACGTGTCTGCAATGGGAATGCGAGTGCTAGAGGAGCCTTTGCTTGCGGCGGTGTAGGCTACCCTACGTTTGTAATAAGGGAGTAATTACTCATTGACATGCACCTCGTACCAGGACGAATTTTTATTTAACCACGAAGTTTCTGAGAAAACTGTACAGCTTTTCTTTTGTAGCCGTATGGCTGCGCTCGGGTGGATGCCAATGAGTAATTACTCCCTTATTGCAAATATATTCCACCTTGGGGGATTTTACCCGCCGCGGTGGCTCAGTGGTTAGGGCGCTCGACTACTGATCCGGAGTTCCCGGGTTCGAACCCGACCGCGGCGGCTGCGTTTTTATGGAGGAAAAACGCTAAGGCGCCCGCGTGCTGTGCGATGTCAGTGCACGTTAAAGATCCCCAGGTGGTCGAAATTATTCCGGAGCCCTCCACTACGGCACCTATTCTTCCTTTCTTCTTTCACTCCCTCCTTTATCCCTTCCCTTACGGCGCGGTTCAGGTGTCCAAAGGTATATGAGACAGATACTGCGCCATTTCCTTTCCCCCCAAAAAACCAATTTATTATTATTATTATTATTATTATTATTATTATTATTATTATTATTATTATTATTATTATTATTATTATTATTATTATTGGGGGATTCCCCTGAACATTTGACCTACCCTACACTGTAGCTCGAACTATCACAAGGTGAGTAAAGCACTAAGCTCACAGAGCATATTGTGGGTAGAGCAATGTGCTGGCTGGGAACTGTGTTAGCTGATGAGCTTTGCGCTGGCTGATGAGCACTGTGCTGACTGATGAGCACTGTGCTCACTGATGAGCACTGCTCTAGTTGCTCCCTTATCTGGTTGTTCACTGTGTTGGTACAAGCCTGTTCTAGAGAACGCCTACGCTGGTGAAAGACAGCGACGGTGTAACATTATGTCGGTGGAGCACTAAGGATGTTAAGTAATGTGGTGTTAGTTCCATCGCGGACAGAACTGGGTATAGAATTTTGATGTAGCAGCCAGAAAAGATTCATTGATATTTCGCCCGTTATTCACAACCTCAAGTTGTCGTACCTACCGCCGTTTTGTTTCCGATCATCTGAACCAGGTGAAACAACACAAATTTCCAGTACAGAAATGCTTCGTAACGCCCAGGAAACGCTGTATTTGCTCAGTGGCTCTGCCCAATTTATTTGTTTCGGGAGCATTTTTATTACTATAGGGAAGGTCTCCCTGAAATCGACAGCCTTCCTAAGGATGTAAATTTACAGCGAATAGTAGCTCTGTAAAATTATTTTGAAGTCAGCAAGGCGACGTTAGTTAGTGAAGAATCAAGGCGTTTTGCGTGCAAAACCAGCAAAAGTAAAAAGTAAACGAAAAATGTACTTTCGCACATACAGAAAACCAGCACCTAATTGTATATTCACACTGGCAAGTCACGAAGGTCCCGTGACCGAATGTTACTCGCGACCAAGAGGCGAGCGCGACCTGTGTCATCATCCCAAATGGTCTCGTTCAGAAAAAAGGTTCATCGGCAGTGACAACCAGGGCGTAGAGCAAACGTCGCATCACTTGAGTGGTGCCGCTGATTTGTTCAGTGGCTTTTCGACCGTAGGGTCACAGGGTCGGAAAGATCGAGCAGCAAGCAACTGGCGCACAACTGTCGCTGTTCGACAAATACAGTAGCGCGACTTTCGCGACTCACTAGTGTAAGTGCACCGCAAAAGTTGCAGCGAAAGGGCTTCGAGTCCAGTCGAAGGAATTCGCGACTGCGACAAAGATCGCGCGTCGGAGAAGCGCGGAATAAACACTGCGGCCCTCCTGGTCTTGAGTAAAGGCGCTGCTGTTTTGGGCGCGCCGACGCGTCTCAGCTGACGTCCACCGGCGGGGCGCGAGCGATTAAGTCGCGCAGCAGACCGTGGTGACGTCAGGCGAGCGCGCGGCGGCTCCCTCTGCTCTTGACCGAGCATGGCGCACTGGGGCCGCGTCTGGCCTACTGTGCTCCGGTGCGAAGAAGGCTAGGCAGACACGCAAGGCCATTAGCGGGGCTGTTAGACGCATTACGCGCAGTGAACGTCTTCTGCGCGTTGCCTTGAAACGGGGGCTCCTTCTGCTCCCGCCTTAGATGTAAAAAAAAAATATTAACAATATTCATGTAGGTGGCGCCTCCTTGTTCTCATTCGAGGCAGAATGGTTGACCTAGTAGTAAGTCCTTGCGCAACGCTAGTCATACACGAAACGCCAAACACGCGCCGTCTCGCTATAGCTCGTGCGTGTGGGCGAATGGGTTGTTTCCACCATTGTCTTTGGGGCTGGTTCCCTCGAAAATACCAAAAACAGTAGGGACTATAATGGCTGTTCGGTCATTTCCATTTTGGGCCGTGGCGTCCCCATTCAGGATAGTAATTTGGAAACGTCTTTATTTGGCGCGTCGTATTGAGTTTTTTTCTTTAAGCGAAATTTATTGCCCCAGGGCATCAATGATGGGTGAAGGTGTGATGAATGATGCAATAGAGATTAAATGAATGGAAAAAGGTTGGCTGATTTGATGAAGTCCAGTAGAGAACGATGGTACGGCCCTGCGTCCAGGCCATGTATGAAGCAGGGTTTCTTGGTGACAGACCTGCTACCATCAGGTGCCGGATCCTTGTAGGCTTGAAAACTGGGCAGTGCCACAGTAAGTGATGAATGTCGGCCTCAATGTCCTCGTGTTTACATATTCAGTTCTTGTTCTCCGAGTTTAAGAGAGGGGCATGGCGAGCTCAATGAGTCGAGCACGTTCGAGAAAAACAGTTCATAATATTATAAAAATATCTCATCATGTTAGCATGCTAGCGTAGGAAGCTAGTAAATTAAGAAATATTTGCCCACCAGATTATTAGACGGTGACCTCAAAGTATACCAAAAGCTATGGTCCTACATAGAACAGACGTCCAAGGTGTGGTGAAGGTTTGGTTTGGTTAATGGGGGTTTAACGTCCCAAAGCGACTCAGGCTATGAGGGACGTCGTAGTGAAGGGCTCCGGAGATTTCGACCACCTGGGGTTCTTTTACGTGCACTGACATCGCACAGCACACGGGCCTCTTGAATTTCGCCTCCATCGAAATTCGACCGCCGCGGCTGGGATCTAACCCGCGTCTTTCGGGCCGGCAGCCGAGCGCCATAACCGCTCAGCCACCGCGGCGGCCTGGTGTGGTGAAGGGTGTAGTTACAGTTGGGTTAGCAGCATGGAATAGGCAATTAGATGTGTTAACAGTAAACGGCTACAGAACAGAGGGACAGTCACTCTAAATCATGGTTCCAGAGTTTCGAAAGGAGCATGGCTCACATTTTCTTCGAGATCGCAGGCCATAATTTTTACGCGAGTTCTAATACTTTTTACAGAACAGTAGCAACGCCTCGAGCAGTACTGAAATTCTGCACTATTCAAACCAACTAGTCTTGTAATAACGAAGTAATTACTCAATGGCATCCACTCAAGCCCAGCCATATAGCTATGCTTGGGAGGATGCTAATGAGTAATCACTCCCTCATCACAAATTTATTCTAGTTTGAAGGATTCCGCTAAACATCAGACAAACGACGCTTCCACTTAATCGTTTCGCTCTCGTAATACCATCTCCTAGCTGTCCTAGTTAGTTTAACTGGTATAGCGACTGTCCGCGCCAGGCAGTGGTCCCGGGTTCGAACCTCGGTCCAGGACGAATTTTTATTCAACTGTGAAGTTTCTCTGGAATCTGTCTAGCTTTCCTTTGTGGCCGTTTGGCTGCGCTAAGGTGGATGCCAATTAGTAATTATTCCCTGATTACAAATTTACTCCGTCTTGGGGGATTCTTTAAAACACTCTGCACTACGCAGCATTAGTATAGAAGGGACACATTATCGACATTCAGCCAATGATCACTCCATAAGCACGGGTGACAATCCCGTTCTTTTTCCTGTTTTGCAAGTATAGTTTTCCCCGAGCAGAATATTTCCCATGCAAAATTTGAACTCCAGTGCAGAAATAGTTAAATTCATAGCCGAATTTACTTATATTTTTTGCTGAAGATACTTGTACAAGCAAAAGTCGTAGTTAACGCTTTGGTTTGAGACCTTACGCCTGAAAGTAGTGCTGCTGAGCGGAATAAATCGCAGACACTTTATCAGCGTTGTTCCATGTTTCAGCGAATATGTTACTCTGGATCTCTCTCTGCGATTATGTTTGCTGGGGATCAGTTCTGCCTCGGAATCCATGCGTTCGCACTGACACCTTCGCTTCAACATGGTGTCAATATTGTTTAAGTCATGTATTATAATTTGGTGTAAGAATTCTTAGAAGGAGAATTGGGACTGAGAAATGTTTTCCTAGCTTACGTAAGTGGATTTTGTTTCTGAATGAATGTTCTAGAATATTAGTTACTTTCCTGAAGCTGGCAGGCTGTGAATGTACTGCATTGCATAAAATAAATGAATTGTAATGCAATACATTAAAACAATTCAGTACTCCGTATAACTCGGCCAGTTTATTCTCCGTGTTTCTGCTATCGCTGTCTAGCAAGGCTTTCCGCTTTCTCCTATGATGTCATACAAAAACTTTTATCCTAATAGTTTCGATGGCAGGAAAGGCCTACGTGAGTGCTCGTGTATCAATGCTGGTGTAAGAATGGTTGAAATTACATCCTTTGCCTGTCTGAGTATGCAAGAATATCGGGGAAACTGCTTTAACGCGACAGCGTTAAATCTCCCGCTTTACAGAAAATCCGATGTCGTCGTCGGCGGCGGAGTTTTGAGCGAAAAATCCCCGGAGAACCAAACTAGGTGCGCCACCTATGTCAAGAGTGACCTTCAGGCGTCATCACAGCCTGCCCACCGGATTGTGAGCAAACTGCTAACTGTGGCAGGTGGCGGTTAAATTAATGATTGGTCGCTCGGGTAGAGCAACGTGGGTCGCACAAGTCCCACCGGTGGCAGCACCTGCCAATGCAAGGCAGTGGCACATCGCTTAACCCCTGCACCACTGCGCCAGCAATTTCGCATATATGGACATTAATTAACCCATTAACGCTGTCGCGTCATACCATTAGCGGAGCTTAAGTTCCCCTACAATTTTTATTCTGAAAATTCCGCTAAGTATCCCTGCGTATTTTTGCGTTACCGCTGAATGTCTTGCAAAAGGGACTCGAATTATTCTGGAGTGAACTATATTTCGCTTATACATCCATCCTCCTCTATGCTAAGTAAACAAGATACATATAAAAAAATTTCAGGGGCACCAAATAAGCTTGATGCGTCGGCAATGCGACATCATTAGCAACTTCCTTTACCGGATATGACGTCACTTCTCTCCAGCCAATGGGCAAATTATATGACCAACGCATTTCTTTTTTCCCCGGGAGGCTTTCAATTATGTCGCGTTAAGAAACCGCTATGACACCTCAGTAGCATGGCGTCACTTGCGTAGAATCTGCGCAGTGTCAGGACGACTCGGCGATCTCCTCATTTGAGACATGGCGTGTCGCCGAGAAATAAATTACGCACCGCGGCTTCCTTGTATGCAAGAACAATCGCCACGAACCGCATATCCGCGCCGGCGACCACATTTTAGAGCGACAGAGCTACTCCTCCGTGCAAAAACTTCCGATTTCGATGTGGATGAGACAATGACCTTCAATGCCTCACAAGGTCGAACTGAACTGCGTGGTAGTATGACCACGTGATCATATGACCATTGGGTACATGACGTTGACTCTGACCCTCTACCTTGACCGTGACATTTTATATGAGACAGCGGGCACCCCATCGACAATAACCTTCAATGCCTCTCACAAGGTCAAACCGAACTTAACTGCGTGGTGGCATGGTACAATCTGTGGTAGTATGACCACGTGACCATATAACTATGACCATTCGGTACCTGACGTTGACCTCTGACCTTGACATTTTATTAGAGACAGTGGGCACCACATCGACAATAACCTTCAATGTCTCACAAGGTCAAACCGAACTTAACTGCGCGGTGGAATGGTACAATCTGTGGTAGTATGACCACGCGACCATATGACTATGACCGTTGGGTACCTGACGTTGACCTCTGACCTTGACATTTTGTTTGAGACAGTGGGCACCACATCGACAATAACCTTCAATGTCTCAAGGTCAAACCGAACTTAACTGCGTTGTGGCATGGTACAATCTGTGGCAGTATGACCACGCGACCATATGACTATGACCGTTGGGTACCTGACGTTGACATTTGATTTGAGACAGTGGAGACCATGCTTAACAGAGCGCTCGTATAACTAGGCTCAAGCCCCGTTGAACCTTCGCCTTTTTTTTATTTCTTCGTGTATGCCTCGGTGTTTTTGCCAAGACATTGCATGTGAAAGAGGTTTCAGACGCAGAGTTCATTCCGGGACGGCGTGCCTTTGGCGGACGCGAAATCTCCCGCGGTTTGTGTGCAGAGATTATCCCAGACGCTCTCGCTCGCAACAGTACGTTATTTAAATGGAGTTGCGCTTTTGGAATATAAAGAAGCATCTGAAGACAGGGCGCGTTTGCCCGAGAGAGATCGGACTATACGGTGCGCGCATGCGAAACGAAGGAACGGTGGGAGGGATGGGTGGGGGGGGGGGTGGAACAAGCCCTAACTAGAACCGGCTCACGGCCTGATTTGGCGAGAACGTCTTCGTGCCTGAAGAACGACAATGAAAGCAAAATGGAAGAAGTAATCGGGCTGTCTGCTGTTTCAGCAGCGGCCGCCGGCCTTTTGCTGTGGTCTGGGCTGGCCTTGCCCCCTGCGAGATAACTTGTTTCTGTGGGACGAGGATCGCGACTTGCATGGCGCAGCCACTTTCATGTTTCTTAAAGCAACTTATTTAAATACTGGACGCTATCAGTTCGCGAAGTGAGCGCTACCACGTGCAAGGATGAGCCGACACGAAAGTAAGCAAACTTGCATGCGCGGTTTGCAAACCAGAGCTGCTTCTGCTGCCCGTGGTTAAGCAAAGGGACCGCCGCACCCACTTTCAGCAGTTGTTCAAGCTATCACATAAATAGTGCGGCGATGAACACAAAGAAAGGATTCTGCTTAGACACGACCTGAATATGCATGTTTCACGGGAGGCGAATCAAAGAGCGGGACGAGTAGTATTCCTTGTCCTTGGGCGCAAAGTGTTCCTTGGAAGCAATTTCAGCGAATAGGGTTACACGGCCCCCAACTCAGGCCTCAAGACGGCATAAAAATGCTGTTCAGTAACTTCACGCAGACCGCGCCAGGATCTAAACAGAGTATGCGACCGCTAACCTTCGATGGCCGAACAGTTATTTTTGCAGAGAACACGAGTGGCGTCGTCACCTGTCTGCACTGAAAATTCGTGTAATCGAGTGGCAGACTCCTCTGTTGTGGAGAAAAAAATTATAGCTAAATTTGTTTACTTAATCTGCGCGTGAACATTTTGCTGCGTGTTCCTTACCTGCCGCGGTGGTTCAGTGGTTAGAGCGCTCGGCTATTGATCCGGAGTTCCCGGGTTCGAACCCGACCGCGGCGGCTGCGTTTTTATAGAGGAAAAACGCAAAGGCGCCCGTGTGCTGTGCGATGTCAGTGCACGTTAAAGATCCCCAGGTGGTCGAAATTATTCCGGAGCCCTCCACTACGGCACCTCCTTCTTCCTGCCTTCTTTCACTCCCTCCTTTATTCCCTCTTTTACGGCGCGGTTCAGGTGTCCAACGATATATGAGACAGATACTGCGCCATTTCCTTTCCCCCAAAAACCAATTATTAATATTATTATTATTATCGAATTATCGACTGTCGCCATTTAGGCATCGTACTGGTAACTGTGCTGATAATGTATAACGTTCATTCTCTTCATTTTGTTTGTGTATTTGTTGATGTCAACTTACATTTTTTTAATTGGTTTTTTGGGGAAAGGAAATGGCGCAGTATCTGTCTCATATATCGTTGGACACCTGAATAATAATAATAATAATTGGTTTTGGGGGGAAAGGAAATGGCGCAGTATCTGTCTCATATATCGTTGGACACCTGAACCGCGCGTAAGGGAAGGGTAAAGGAGGGAGTGAAAGAAGAAAGGAAGAGAGAGGTGCCGTAGTGGAGGGCTCCGGAATAATTTCGACCACCTGGGGATCTTTAACGTGCACTGACATCGCACAGCACACGGGCGCCTTAGCGTTTTTCCTCCATAAAAACGCAGCCGCCGCGGTCGGGTTCGAACCCGGGAACTCCGGGACACCTGAACCGCAACTTACATTTTCCAGGTTCATTTCCTGATGTGTGTACGCGAATTCCATATCTGTTCAAACTAGATGTTTGGCAGCTAGCAGTGTAATAAATAAGGAACACAAATCAAGGTTCAGCCAGTGTCACTAGGTGTGGCGCAAGCTTTACTGAGTGCCTGCTTGTGTGTGCTTAAGTGCCCGGCTTACGCCACCGAGACAGAGCCATGAGCAAAGCGAGCTCGCGAGCCGGCAGCCTTGCCGTAGATCACAACCGTGACCCGTGAGCAGAAAGCGTCGATCTTCGCGTGGCACAAAAGCCGAGGCGCGAAAAAAAAAAAAACACGACGAAACATGCTGAAGGTTCCTCGGCTCCTTAACGACTTGTTCCCAGTCCTGCACATCTCGCAAATAAGGAACAAAATAGTATAACAAGCACAAAGAAAACGGACAGTTATATACCCTCACGCTTACGGCGCCTAGTCCTAACACGCGCGCCATCTAGACGCTAAAGGCCACGAAGACGTCATTCTTAACCTGGGAAAAGAAGGGTGGCCAGACTGACCATTTTTTTCCAACGTATTTTCTTTCTTTTTGAAAACAAGACTATTCTACCAGCGGTTCGTTACCGCTGCCGTTATTGTTCTTTCCTGGTCCCTTCCCGACCATACGCCGAGCAGTATATTTCCAGAAGTGAGAGAACAGAAACCAAAAAAAATGATAAGGAGACGCCACTCACTACAAGGCTTTGCTGCGAGCACCAAGACTCACACCAGTCTCGGTCCGAGAGGCGGGCCTCAGCCGTGGACATCCCCTCCATCAAGATGGTTTTGGAGTGTGCGGCGCGAGATCTCTATGCGTGACGACACTATCAGGTGTAGCGAATAGAAAGAAAAAGAAAAAGGAAAGAGAAAAAAGGAAGGAAATGAAGGAAGGAAGGAAGGATGGAGGACACGAAAACGACCGCTAGACACGCGCGTTCGCACACACGCATACACACAGACACGTGTTGCCAGTCGCGTTTTTTGGGCTCTTGAGCTCAGAACCAGGGGGCGCTGCGCCCTGTATGGAAGGCTCGGAAGTAGACGATGACCCGTCAGGGACGGACACGCGAACGAAGCTTCGTGCGTTGCCCGCTGCCATTTGTCTCGAACAAAAGAGGCTCGAGATGGAACGAAAAAAGAAAAGAAAGAAAGGTTGGGAGAAAAATGAACAGAGAACAGAACACGGCGGCAATCACTGCTGGTGGTGGCCGCTGGCGGCGCTGGTGGCGGCCGCCGCAAATGATGTCTGCCCTCGCAGCGATGCGGCTAATCCTCTTTTCGCCACTCGATATATATACCCGTATAACGAGTGCACGTCGTACGACTCGGGGCGGGAGTAGGAGAGACGTGAGGGACGGTCATAAGCGCGCACGCGCGGGAATGATGTCGTGACCGCGTATACGTGCTGGGTTGTCTCGCTGGGCGAAACGGCGTGTATGTGGACCTGGTACACGGCCGAGAGTGGCTATGCGCGGCGCCCGTGTTCCCTCCGAAGGTCACTTTCAACCCTTGTCCGGGGTAATTAGCCATCGAGCGAGGCTCTGTTCACCTCCGCATGCACTGTCCAGTTGGACGAAAAGGGCGACGATCTATTTATTGCACGCACTGCCGATTCCACGTCGGATTAAAACAGGCCTGCACTCGAAGCGTGAGCATTTATTTACTGCACATGATGCCAGTCCCATATCGGATTAAGACAGGCCTGCGCTCGAAGCGTGAGCATTAATTTATTTACTGCACATGCCGCTATAGCTCATAAAGCATCATAACAGGACTCCCCTGAAAGCTATTTCTTGCACATACTGCCAATCTCGTATCGGATTAAAGTTGAACCGCACCGAAAGCCTGAGGATTTATTTATTGCGCATAATTCCAGTCCCATATCGGATTATAACAGGATTGCAATGTCCAGTAGTGGTTTTCCAGGAAAGTACGAAGTGCGGAAATACACGGCCGTTACTTCCCCTGCTACACAAAGTCCTCATCACTTGCAGCAAGCTTCGGAACAGCTCAAAAGTTGGGATAACCCGACTGACGCCCCTTCGGATGCAAGGACCACCTGAAAATCCGGTACGCGGAGATAACATGCGGGGCCTTCAAAGGGACAATCATAAAATGAACTAAACAATGAAATCTTTGTTTGTTTAATGTTTATGGGGGTTTAACGTCCCAAAGCGACTCAGGCTATGAGAGACGCCGTAGTGAAGGGCTCCGGAAATTTCGACCACCCGGGGTTCTTTAACGTGCACTGGCATCGCACAGTACGCGGGTCTCTAGCATTTCGACTCCATTCAAGTGCGACTGTCGGGGATCGAACCCGCGTGTTTCGGGCCGAGCACCATAGCCTCTGAGCCAAAGCGGCGGCTCTCAATCTATGTAAGATGTCGGTAAACCATGCCAAGATTTTTAACGCTAGCATTACAATGGTGATATATTCGACGACAACACTTCAGCCTTCTCAGCACCATAGGCTTGCAGAGAAGCTCGGTGTGACGTCATGGAGGTTAAGGTTTCAAATTTCCGCTGCCACCAAACACACCTTGCCGTGCTTCTGTCTGTCTGTCTGTCTGTTGTTGCCAGGAAGAAAGAAAAGGAAAGTGCACAGGCCTGCTCACTGGCTCAAGACGAGCCACAATCGCTACCACGTGCAGATAGTAGGAGAGTTGAAAGATGGGATAGAAAGACAGGATAGTAAAGACGCGCTAAAGAAAAGGCCGATCCCGGAGGTAGTGCAATACCGGGCCAACAGGTGGCGGGAGTGAAGCATCTTTCAAACTCTCCGCCACATTTCCAAAAATAAGTCCAATTGGACCTGTAACAGATACTCTACGGGCTCCGGGGGCCGTGCTTCGTTGGATGCTGCCAAATAACGCTCGGCGGGATCTGCCTTCGGTGGCGTTACCTTTTGTTTTCCTTCAAATCGCGCGTTTATGAGTTGTAAATGGACCGGCACCGTCTATGACGTCATCATGCGCCCTCTACTCGGCGCAGTGCGCTGCGGAGAAGCATTATGATGATGATGACGATGAAGTAGTTTTAATAAAAATAATAATAAAAAGTAAGGAAAACATTTTGCTATCCCCGGCATCTGACATCGATAGTGAAGCACCCGAGCTGGGGCAGCGGAAATAAAGGATAGCAGGAATGAAAGGAAAGAGGTGAGGGGACAGGAAGAAAGGACGAGAAGCATGAACGCCTTCGTCATTTTAATCACCGATTACGCCGCCATTTTAAATGCTAGCCGAAATTACTTCGCACCCTCTACCTCCAAATTTCACACATTCGACGCCTTTAATCTTGTCGATATGTCTGAAACATCTGCAGTTGCCCTTTAACGACATCGCGATTTGCTTGTGAAACGGCAGGTGGCTGGGTCACGTGCGTTTAATTTTCATCCTTTTCTATCTCCAGCTTTCCAGCGAAAGTAGTCTTTATCGTTAGAGCGCAACTTCAATTAGTCCACAGCGTTCATTTCAGCGAAAACATGTATAAAGAGAACGTTTATTTTGTTCTTGCCCACTCCTTATGTATAGTACCCCTAACGGGGTATTTAAAGTAGTAAAATGAAATCAAATGATTGCACAATGAGCGGCGAGGTAGGAAAACAGATGGGGGATGTTGCCTTTATGTCCCTTTGCCGACATAATATCCGAGTAATTCCGAAAGAGAGAGAGCAGACAAAATAAAGAAACACAGCTACTACAAGCCTAACAAGGGGCTCGTACACACGCCTTTGGCATGTGCATACCTGTGCACTTTGAAATGTACATACATGTGCACTTTGGCATGTGTACCCCGTTTTGACATGGTACATACGGCACCTCTTTCTTCCTTTCTTCTTTCACCCCCTTCTTTATCCCTTCCCTTACAGCGCGGTTAAGGTGTCCAACGATATACGAGACAGACACTGTGTCATTTCCTTGCCCCCAAAACCAATTATTATTATTACATGCGAAAGAAGCAAACAGTATCTGAAGCCAAGGGAACCATGGGGCGAAGTTCTTTATTTTTTTATATAATTTGTGGTGCTGACCTGTGGGAAATTAGTAGTAGTGTAAGAAAGATAGTTGGCACTTGGAGCCCCAGCGGCCAGAGCAAAAGGAAAAGGAATACCGAAATGAGAACTAAGTTCACGAAACTCGTCCTCGCTCTCAGGAATTCCCACTCGGCTACAAATTTCAGCGTCCATCTCTTGCGTGCGTTATACATTTCCCGTTTTATTTAGGTGTTTCTTCTTTCTTTTTTACTTCTTTCTTCCCCAGCATTCGCTTTATTTTCGTCCATGAAAACATTTATCTGAAAAACTCTGTGCTCCCCAATTCTTGGCCAGTCCATTGTGCGAGGGTAACGGCAATAAAAACAACAATCCCCCATCGTGGATATGTGCCACTGCTTCAGAGGCAACAACCACAGCGCCGATGTACGGAGCAGCAACGTTTAAGTAGGGGTTGTGGCCGCCTATACTGCCTGATTTGACTTGTTACACTATAACCTGTGTCGTGGACGCTCCCGCGTAGTGGGTATGTGCCAGCAACGTCTGAAGCCTTCCTTCCTTCGTTTTTACGCCTGAAAGATAACCGAGTTTACATCAGAAGTGTTTATGGCATAGCAGTGCTCAGGAATCAAATGAGCGACATGATTTCCGAAAGCTTCGGTGAACAATGCCGCCAGGAATGGGACAAGTTCACTGAAGCAAGTAATGACGACTCGCCCAAGGTCCTGAACACTCTGCTCTAGTGACCACGACGCGGTGAACTTGCGACTATACGTCGGGGACCCGTTAGGTTTGCGCGTGTACTCACCCCTCCCCCCCCTTTTTTTTTTTTGGCGTCCGTTCAAAGAGAAGGGAAGTCAAAGGAGTTCCAACCGGTCGACAGCGACAGACCCTGAATGCACGGTCCGCGTACTGCGCTTACGAAAGCAAGGTAGAAAGGAATAGGCCAGATGGAACGGCCCAGGCAAGGATATACGGAAACGCTCAGCAACCTTGAAGTGTCACGGCGCACAACACATCGCGCTTGTTCTCTCAAGCGCGCAGCGCAACTGTTTGACACCGCTTGGACAGCGAGCGCTGGGTGCAGAGAGCGCCCTGGAACCCGCGAAGCTTGTCACACAGGAGGCGGTAGCGCAGGATGCCTTTGTAGAAGAAACAAAAATGCGCATATGCATGTAAGACGGCCGCGAAGCGAACGCACTAGACAAACGTGTTTCGAATTGATTGTGCCTCCACGAACTTACACACGCGAAGCCATGCCCTCCGTGGCTTCTGTCAACAGATGCGGCGCGATGCAGGGCGGGAAGGTGCTGGGAAAGATACGCTCGAAGTTACCTGACCAGCTTCCGAAGTGACGGCGCATCGCCCCGTGAAAACCGTCGCGTATCGATCGAACTGAAAATTACTGCAGTGTGTCGTAGTGACGACCTCGAGCTCAACTGCATAATTCTTCAACCTGCGCACCTTTCTTGTGTTTATTCGGTTAAAAACAAAGATAAAAAATAGACGATGTTGAAAGTAAAACCGACACGCTTCCGAAGTCAGCGCGTCCTGCGGAGGCACCAGGGAGTCGGGACAGGAAGCGCTGCGCCGGGTCATTGACCCTTTGCGTGGCTACATGAATCGAAACTTAGAGAAGATAAAACAATTTCAAACGTAAACAAAATTAAAAGAACAGGCCAATTCCAATTTTCTTTCGCTAAATAAAAACACACGCACTCCAACAGGCGCGCTCTAATTTCATTGCCACGGCGCCAGTCGGAATGTTTGTCCCATTTACACAAGCGATACAGTGGCTGAAATTGCTTCCTACAGTTGCAGTATAGTATTTCAGCGTAACATTTTCAGACCATCGCTCGTACCAGAGGACTAAAACAAACAAGAATAAACACTGCCGTAGTAGGTCCGTAGTCGCCTTCCAAACGAACACGCATCAGGAATCAATCACAGCCCATCCCATTATCTTCAAGAACCAGAGTCATATAGCGAGGATGACACGAACCTATTTACAGCTATGAAGGGGACCTTCTCATCTCACCTCCCCCTCCCCCAATCTTTTATCTCAAGTTTCGTCTACCGCCAACAAGGAGTACTACACACACCAATTGCAACGGGCCATAGGACGTTGCAATGCCTGCCTATATATAGACACTGCCGAGTTAGGAGTCGAAACCGCTCCTCCGCAATCCATCTTCGGCGAACGAGCTGCAGTTATGGCAGCCACCATTCCACGCGATGACCCAATAAAGAAAACGCAACTGCTACAGCAACGTGCAGCAAAAAAGGCTTCGTCTCCGTAGGTGGTCCTCCTCACACACACATTTCTGAGACGCCCACCACCAAACGCACACGCGTACGGCCACACATTCCAACGGGACGCTCATATTTTTTTGTCTTCATTCACAACCCTTCTCCCCCTCCAGTCGCGAGCCGTGGTGTTGTCTCGCGAGCGGGACTTATTAATTGCGGCGGCGACCCACAAAAGAAGCGGGCTGTAGCAGCCGCGCGGCCTTGCCACGATCGCCGAGATACACCTGCAGCCGATTTAGGGACGAAGGAGTGGCGTCAAGGTTGGCTTGGGAGCGCTTTCTATACATAGAAAGCGTCGCGTCTATAGCTGCGCCAGGCGCCAAGACTTCACCGGCGCCCGATTCTTTCGAAAGCCGAGATCGATGCCAAGCCCCTGAAAAAACGGGCGCGAGCTAAACTTCGCCTCAGCGCGGATCACCGATCAGGTTTGCTGTTGCATATCACGATGAGGGTGTATACAGGCTGTATATAGGACCAGTAAGAGCCTGTAAAGGCCTGGCAGACCTGTATAGACTTCGTGAAAATCTTTTCCCTTTTCTACGCCTTGTAAAGGCCCGACGGTGCACACCTAACGGCCAGAAATGTTTCAATACATCAACGTGAGTTCTGAACTAGCTGTTAAAGAGGTCGTTTAGTCTAGGTAGTTCATGGTGCGGTAGTTACGCCTTGTTAAGGACCACGCTCCATCAGAAAGCCCTCGTTACCTGGCCTCCCCGCTTTTGCTAATAAAAGAGCAAGCTATATAAAGAACCATTTAGAACTAATCCGGAGCGTTGTACCTTGAAGAGTCTGAAACGGACAGCGTGGTACTTAGAGCGGCACGACATGCCATTTGGATTACAAGGGCTAACCACAAGCAAGACTTCTGAAAATTTAACAGCTCAAAACTGCACCAGAATGGTGAGTTGGGCGAGTTGGATGTAGTTAGTTCTGGCGGTATAATTTCGGCGCGAAGGGACGAAGGACACAGAAAGGGGACAAAAGAAGTGCTGTTTTTGCTCGTCTCCATTCGTGTTGCAGGCGACGCGTAGGCAGTCCTTGAGAAATCGGGCTTGACGCCGCAGCTCGGAACGAAGCATGCGGCACATCCTCCTCGAGTGCCCTGCTGACGGAAGCAAAGGCCCACACAAAACCTGAATCCTGAACCTGAAAGCAGCGCTTCTTTTGCCCCCTTTCTGTGTCCTTCGTCCCTTCGCGCTGACTTCACCGCCAAAATGAACCGCGCCAGAACGGACAGTAAGCGTCAAGCAAACTTTCTCCATCTAAGATGCCAAGGACTACGGCGATCGTCTTATCTCCGGCGACAGGCTGGAGGCGCATACCGCTGAGCCCACGTAAGAGGCGCTCGCAGACAGAGCTAGGCCTAAGAAGGGGTAACCGCCGGAGGCGAAGAAGGTGTCCGTGTACTCACAACCAAGACCTCCATTGTGGCCGACTTTTTTCCCTTTCGCCTCGAGGCGCCGTTCCACGCGGTAATTCTTGATGCGTCACCCTCGCAACCGCCGCTGCACGCGCAGAATGGAAGCAGACGCGTTCACCGAACGATACTGCTTCGGGTGTCGGGATCTCCGAGACGTGCTAGAGCGCGCGAAGACGAGAAAACAGCTGCCGGCGCGACCACGCATATGGGCGGGGACGCCGGAGCGCTCCTCCAAAGCAAAGAGAAGACGACGCGAGCACTGATTAAAAAAAAAACTAAACAGGCAGAACAGAAGGACTCTGGGACGTCGATTCGAGCGTGGGCCGGAGCGCGCGCCGCGGTAGCGACAGCCGAGAGACAAAACGCTTCCAGAGAGGCCGAGGTAGGGCTCTCCCTTGGGAGGTGCGAGAAACCAAGGCCGCGGAGATCTCCGGGGGAAGACCATTCATGGGCAGGCTGGGTGCCTCCACTGAAACTGCGGAGGACGCATTTTTTTGTTTACAGGCGGAGTTGTCCGCTGGCTCAATAGGTGGCGCTCGAAGCGCTTTTCGAAGCCCGTGCAAAGTGAGAAATGCTACGATTGAAGATCTGACGACACTTAGGCTTTATCTGCTGTTGTACGCTTGACTGTGAGATGCTAGAGTTCGTTAATATCCCTGCAAACGAGGATGATCAGAGAGATTTGAAGTCAGTCAATGGGTAGCTAAGGTAGCCAATGAGTACTTTAGCTGTAGAGAGAAGGAAATGTAAGGAAAATATCGGTTACCATTCATGGGCAAGCAGGGTGTCTCCGCTGAAACTGCGGAGGACGCCTTTTTTTGTTTACAGGCGGAGTTGTCCAGTGGCTCAATAGGTGGCGCTCGAAGCGCTTTTCGAAGCCCGTGCAGAGTGATAAATGCTACGACTGAAGACCTGACGCCACTTGGGCTATTATCTGCTGTTGTACGCTTGACTGTGAGATGTTAGAGCTCATTAATAACCCTGCAAACGAGGACATCAGAGAGATTTGAAGTCAGCCAATGGGTAGTAAGGTAACAAATGAGTAGTTTAGCTGGGGAGGGAAGGAAATGTAAGGAAAACACAGGTTCCGACTTATAAGTCAACATGCCCTGGTCTAAGGACCCGGAAGCTAATCGTCTTTTCATTGGTGAAACTACTGACATTATCGTGAGACATTCAGTGTGTGCGTGCGTACATGCGTTTAGAACGAACAAGGCAAGTGCTCAAAGTTTGCACCCCCCCCCCCCTGATTTCAGTGACAATATGTATTTAAAATCGTTTGCACTTGCACGTCTGTATACAATGTACAAACATGAACTTCTTTGGCCATACCAGAAGCGTTTGGCCACCAGTAAGGAAGGACATTTAACTTTGACTGAACACTGTTCATGCTGACACGATTAGACCGTGTGGACACTAGGAAAGAAACTTTGGACACTGTTGTGTTCGCATTCCTAAGGACTCGTTGAATAGTAGATATATAACACGCTGGCATGGTTCCGGCAATGCCGAAGAGCAGTTTCACACAACCGATATAGTTCAAGCAACGGCGTTGTTGTGGCAATCGCCTTCAAAGAGAGAATCACTTTATTTAGCGTAAAATTAGGCGTCAAGGGGGTCTCGCTCCTGCCGCATCAGGGCTATCGACAGCCAATTGAGCCGACCCTTTCCAGACAAGAGGGGAAGAAGTGGGTCGGAGGGAGGGCACCGGGACTTCAGTACCTAGAAAATTCCGTGGGTAGCGTTTTCGCGTTGACGGGTAACTTTTCACAAAGAAAGCTAAAAAAAATATACACCGAGTGCAGCTCGAAGAAATTTCATAGTTAACGAAATATGTGCACGATTTACAAATGCGCTAAATACGCTTGCATTTTGTTCATCAGCCCGGAAGTTATTGAGTCTCTACTCTAATATGTGTCACTTTTCTTGTCCTTTTCAGAGCGTCAATTCTAAATAACTATCCACTCGAGCCAAACACTGCTGTCCAGTTACCGAGATTAACATTTATTTCGAACGCTGCAAAACCAGCCCTCTTCCTGGTCCAGTAGTTTTTTCCAAAACACTGCACGCAAGCAGGCAAGTCGCGCAAAAGTACTGTTCTTTGGGCTTCGTTGTTTGCACACTCCTGTCGTGCCAGTAATACCTGCCATTAACAAAGCATACAACTGCAAAGTAAATGCATTTCTCTTTCTAAGGACCTAAAACTTGTTTATCTTAAGCGGGCAGGCAACAGTGGCCGCGCAAGAGTGGACATCCTGTGCACACCAGCGCGCACACCAATAACAAATAAAAAGAGCAACCAGACGTTTATAACAAAACTACCAACGGACACATAGGGTATAACGGAACACACCAGCCTTCAGAAAGCGCTGCTTTTGTTAAAGTCCGCGAAACAGCGCACAGAAAGTCAGTCGACGTCTACGAGTACACGAGAACTACGCATTTATAACGGAATGCGGCTACCTGCCGTACGCTGTCATCTGTCTCGGCCGCACAGAGAAGGAAATCTGCGCCGCACCCTATAGGCCTTCGAGCCTGCGTTTATTCAGCCTCGAAGCAAAGCGGCTACCGTGCACGGCCCTCTTAATATGCGTGAAAAAGCGGGTGGACCCACCCGCAGGGCTGCGCGCCCGGCTATGGGAGAACCGGTGGTCGCGCACCTCGGCGCCTGCCGAAACGCGGGAGACGAATGACTCGCTGCGGAAAAGTGGACAGTTCGAAAACCGCTTGCGCGGCGATTAGCTTGACGCGAACCTCCAGCGAAACCAGTGCACGAAATGCGGGCGCTGTACGGATGCCCGGTTAAGCGAGCGTTCGTTTTCTTGTTCTCCGAGCGGGCCAGCGAATGAGTCGCGCGCCGACGCTGGACGTCGTCGGTGGAGCGAAAGACTTGTCCCCATTTGTACTGCCCCCCCCCCTCCTCCTCCTTCTCCGAGGACGGTGGTAAGAAAAGAGCCAAAAGAAACAGGGACAATGACTTGAGACGACAGGTGCGCGTTTCGTTTTGTGGGAAACGACTCGCGGGACGAAGAACGAACGACCTCATTGTCTCTGGAGGAACCTGCGGCAGCGGGGACTTGACGCCTGCAGGGCTCTATGGGCGAGAGGAGAAGTGTGTGTGTGTGTGTGTGTGTGTGTGTGTGTGTGTGTGTGTGTGTGTGTGTGTGTGTGTGTGTGTGTGTGTGTGTGTGTGTGTGTGTGTGTGTGTGTGTGTGTGTGTGTGTGTGTGTGTGTGTGTGTGTGTGGTGTGTGTGTGTGTGTGTGTGTGTGTGTGTGTGTGTGTGTGTGTGTGTGTGTGTGTGTGTGTGTGTGTGTGTGTGTGTGTGTGTGTGTGTGTGTGTGTGTGTGTGTGTGTGTGTGTGTGTGTGTGTGTGTGTGTGTGTGTGTGTGTGTGTGTGTGTGTGTGTGTGTGTGTGTGTGTGTGTGTGTGTGTGTGTGTGTGTGTGTGTGTGTGTGTGTGTGTGTGTGTGTGTGTGTGTGTGTGTGTGTGTGTGTGTGTGTGTGTGTGTGTGTGTGTGTGTGTGTGTGTGTGTGTGTGTGTGTGTGTGTGTGTGTGTGTGTGTGTGTGTGTGTGTGCGCGCGCGCGTGTGAGTATGTGTGTGTGTGTGAGAGGGGGGGGGGGGTTCAACTTGGCGCGCATGTATAGGTGCTGCCGCACGTCAAGTCCTGGACTAGTGACGGAGGTCACTTCAACAGTGATCGCTGCGGGTCGTGGCTTAGAGTTCCTTTTACAGCTTGTGGCACGGAGCTACCAAGCTCCTCGAAGCACCATTGGACCTTACCCCCACAGTGACTTGGAATGCTGCGATATCGCGCGGCGGGGAATTGGTAATTCCTGTGAAGACCACATGTAGCACCTTCAATTCCTATCATGCAGTATTTTAGTGCATAGTATTATAGTATTGACGTTGTTTAAAATATTCTGAAGATGCTTTGTGGTATGCTTGCGCTCCACTGCTAAGAACAAATATATAGACGCAGCATATTTATTGATAATTACCACCTGCAACCATTTTCGCCTTTTACTGCCATAAGTGTATTTTGATACTCTGAATGTGATCATGTCGTATTCTGGTATATTGGACTATCTTGTATCGGACTGCATGGTATACAGACAGAATAGGCACTCAACGCAGTCTAATCTTTCAAGAGTCTCGGCAGTCCTGCCTCGAAGCCAAGTGCAGCAGTCCAAATCAGGTCAGACACCCACCATTTAAAGTTCGCTTGAAGATAAGGTCACTATCAGTGCATGAGGCGTGAACATCGTTATAACGAAGTTTAACCGGGGGGGGGGGGGGGGGTTCTTCATTGTAGCCGTTGTTTCGTTATAGCCCGCGTTGACCGAGCTTTCAAGGGGAGTCGTCATTCCTTCGTTATATCCATTATTTCGTTATAGGCCGCTTCGCTATAACGAGGTTCGGCAGTAAATATTACAGCATGCTTGGAACTGCAGCGACGATACACCGTCTGCGAGCAGAGCTCGCGCACTCTCGGTTAAGCGACCTCCATTGCCGCTTTTTACCGGCATGCGCAGTTCCTGCTAAGGTTTGTATCATGTTTTAAACATTAGACTAAATTCCGACTGCGTAACTAGACACAGCTCTTGCACGCTTTCATGTTGTCATTACGCCGTCAAGAATGGTGACGTTAAGACACAGGACGACACAGGACAACACAGGACGACACAAGCCAGCACGTTTTTGGCAACGTCTGCCTCATGGTTTGCCTGTTATCCCGAACCTTACGCCCTTCCTACCTGCCCCCTTCCGCCCTCCGCACGTACTTTTTTTTAAGAATTTAATTCACTCATCGACCTGTTCTGCCTATTTTGCGCTTCACTTTCACCCTCGAGGGCAGCCAAGTGCGCCCGCATGCATGCGATACAAGTGAATATCGAAAGTTTGAGGCGGGTCTCGTAGATATGGAACCATTCTTTAGTACCATTTTTGGTGCAAAGCATGCACTAACGTAGATGTGGTGCCATTCTTCAATGCCGTATAGTTGGGCAGACTCACTGGCCGAATCCTAATGGACGTATCATAGCAGGCGCCGCAGTGGGCCTTATTTTTCTTTCTTTCCTTCCTTCCTTCCTTCCTTCCTTCCTTCCTTCCTTCATTCTTTCCTTCCTTCTTTCCTTCCTTCCTTCTTTCTCTCTTTCTTTATTTCTTTCCTTCCTTCTTTCCTTATTTCTATCCTTCCTCCTTTCCTTCCTTCTTTCTTTCTTCCTTTATTTCCTTCTTTCTTTCTTTCTCGTTCTCTATCACCTTCTTTGTTTTCCTGTGAAGCTCTGTGGAATGCAGTCGCCGAGCTACCTCTATCTCTCCGCAGTATTTAAAACAGCAGATAAAACTGCCTTCCGCTGCCCAGGCTACAGGGCTATTCTTGTCAGCGAACAACTCGCCGGTCACCGACATCTCAAGCGTCGTCACGACACACGAGAAGGGCGTATGCGGCAGTCGGCGACGCACCCGACAACATTTACATATTGTCCGGCGCGTCATCTCCCTGTTGTCCTGCCTCCTATTCGTGTACTCCCCAAGCTACTTTGCATTCTGGTCCGCGCTGCGGAGTCACTCCTGGCCGCTGCAATCGGGGCGGGATTACACGTGCCGAGGGTACACCGCGGGCTTAGCATACGCAGAACATGAGCGTAAAACACGCCGCCGGAGCAACGCACCATGCAGCGTCCAGCCTCAACTGGAGCGGTGGTGCGTCGCGCTTTGCACGGTGAAGTCGTCGCCGACAATGGTTCCGCGAGGACAAATATAACCCTCGGCCGACGACATCGTATACGGAGCTGTCGGACTACTACTGGACTGGGCTGTAGAGCAAGCATCCGCAAGCACTTGTTTATTTTTTTTATACGTTTGTTCGAATACATTGACGCCGATCCTGCTCGCGCACATAAATTCGGTCAGCACGGCACTTTTCATGCAGATAAACGGGTGCCCTCAATTTTAGCGCCATGTCCTCTGTTCTGGACTGTTAAAGGTTAACCCGCCGCGGTGGCTCAGTGGTTAGGGCGCTCGACTACTGGTCCGGAGTTCCCGGGTTCGAACCCGACCGCGGCGGCTGCGTTTTTATGGAGGAAAAACGCTAAGGCGCCCGTGTGCGTTAAAGATCCCCAGGTGGTCGAAATTATTCCGGAGCCCTCCACTACGGCACCTCTTCTTCCTTTCTTCTTTCACTTCCTTCTTTATCCCTTCTCTTACGGCGCGGTTCAGGTGTCCAACGATATATGAGACAGATACTGCGCCATTCCCTTTCCCCAAAAACCAATTATTATTATAAGCACGGAAACAAATAAAAAACGCAGGGTGACAAATGAACATGCGACAATCAATACCACGTTTTGGTTTGTTTCTTGTGGTCTTTTTCATCCTGAAACTATTTAATCGTGTCGGTTATATTTGCGCGTACAGGCACAATGTATTTCGAAATTTGAGGTATATAAAAGAGACTGTAAATCATAATAGCAATTAAGAGCGCAGCAAGGGATCGAAGGAAATCTGGAACGTGTACCGTTAAGTGAAATAGTGGTCCAGAGAGCGAACGCAGGTTGAAGTTGTTTTAGCTGACATTAAAGATATATGAACGTAAGAATACTGCAATGCGCACAACTCCATATAGGTGGCCTGTTATAGTGTCAGAATAGCCACAAAGGAACCGAAGTTAATCATTGCTGGTCGACAGTCAGGTAGAGACAAGAAGTAATTTGCTGGATAGGCGTGGATATGGCTTGAGCAGAATGGGAATTGTTTTACGGAACTGTGAGAGGAATTTCGCTTTCACATGATCAGGGTTGGCGGTAGTGCTATAGAGAAAGACCAACGGTCCACAACCAGCAAACTAAGCAGTCAGTTAAGGAATCAGTCATCAATTCACGTAACGCCCGCTTTTCCAATGAGAAACGTAGAACGGGGGAGAGGATGTGAGAGGGGAGGGGGGAGCGTTGCAGGCGGGGCGTGCTTTGACTTTCAACTTAAGACATTTCAAAGTAGACTTAATGTATACGCATAACTATACTAGTTAATACGTAAAGCTATGCGTTTGTGCCTTTCGGCCAGGGATTGGTTAGCCCATTGGTGCAATATTGTGTAGCTGTAGCAATACCTGTAGCAGGCGAGTAGTCTGTAGCCTGTTTACTAAACTGAGATGCCTTGGTATAAATAATAGTTTCTTTTTTTGGAAAGGAAATGGCGCAGTATCTTCCTCACATATCGTTGGACACCTGAACCGCGCCGTAAGGGAAGGGATAAACGAGGGAGTGAAAGAAGAAAGGAAGAGAGAGGTGCCGTAGTGGAGGGCTCCGGAATAATTTCGACCACCTGGGGATCTTTACGTGCACTGACATCGCACAGCACACGGGCGCCTTAGCGTTTTGCCTCCATAAAAACGCAGCCGCTGCGGTCGGGTTCGAGCCCGGGAACTCCGAATCAGTAGTCGAGCGCCCTAACCACTGAGCCACCGCGGCGGTTAGAGATGCCTTGGTACAGGAAACGTTTTTGTGAAATCGGATTACACATACTGCTTTTTCTACTGAGACCGATTAAGACACTGCGCAGACGCGTCGCACAAAACACGGCAACGGCACCGTTACTAACATCGTTTGTTTTTTGACGCCGCATAGTTTCATTCCATAATGTTTTTACAGCCAGCTAAGCTCTAAAACCACCCAGGAGGTGCTTCATTGGTGTTCATTCCTTCGGGTATATGCGACCTTGGATAACTGAACGGAGTAGTAATATTACGGCCACACCGAGCGTGGGAACAGATCGCAAGATCCCGATCCGGCGCATTAGAAGCCTAGTTTGTTCGCGAACTGGGAAACACTTAAACAAATAAACAGCAATACCAACGCAGCGTTCGATATCTGCGCGTGACAAGGTTATAGCGGAGCAAACAGCCTAGTTTCAGGGATTTCGATTACAGCTCACGGTTGCTGAGGGGACGTTTGTAGAGCTCACTCAGGCGTGAACGGGGAGGAGTAGTGATCAACCTGATCACCACAAGAGCAGCACTTTGAACATGAGTGCACGTTGCATGCGCGAAGTATATACATATAAAAAGAGGCGCTCTACGGCACTCTACGCCGCTCTACTCTACGCTCTAGAGGTGCTCTATGCTCTAGAGGCGCTCTACGCTCTAGAAGCGCTCTACGCTGTAAAGGTGCTCTACGCTCTAGAAGCGCTCTACTCTCTAGAAGCGCTCTACGCTCTAGAAGCGCTCTACGCTCTAGAGGTGCTCTACGATGTAGAGGTGCTCTACGCTCTAGAAGCGCTCTACGCTCTAGAAGCGCTCTACGCTCTAGAAGCGCTCTACTCTAAAAACGCTCTACGCTCTAGAGGTGCTCTATGCTGTAAAGGTGCTCTACACTCTAGAAGCGCTCTACGCTCTAGAGGTGCTCTACGCTGTAGAGGTGCTCTACGCTCTAGAGGTGCTCTATGCTGTAGAGGTGCTCTACGCTCTAGAAGCGCGCTACGCTCTAGAAGCGCTCTACGCTCTAGAAGCGCTCTACTCTCTAGAAGCGCTCTACTCTCTAGAAGCGCTCTACGCTGTAGAGGTGCTCTACGCTCTAGAGGTGCTCTATGACGCTCTACGCTCTAGAGGCGTTCTAGGTACGGCTACGAAGAAACAAGCTTGGCCATGAAAGAAGAAAAAGAAATGCTCAAATCTGCACGTCAATTCTCAACGTCTGCGCGTGAAAACGTTCGAGCAGCACAAGCATAGTCTATATAGTCTCCGGAATTTCTATTACAGTTCATGGTTGCCCAAAGGACGTTTATAGAGCTCGCTCAGGCGTGAACGGGAGAGGAGGATTGATCAACCTGATCAGCACAAGAGCAGAACTTTGGAATCGAGTGCACGTTGCCTGCGCGAAGTCTGTACATACAGAGAGAGGCGCTCTACGGCACTCTAATGCGCTCTACGCTCTAGGGGCGCTCTAGGAACGGCTACAAGGAAGCAAGCCTGACCATGAAATAAGAAAAAAAGAAACGCTCAAATTAGAAATAAAAGGCTAAAAGCGGGCCGGCCGCCGCAAAGTTAGCCAGAGAGAGTGCAGCCGAGAATGGCGCGTGTGCCGCCGGCGAACGCAACAAAGACCGCAGCCGTCGCCGCAACCGCCGCCGAGACGTGGGGGGGGGGGGGGGGGGCACTCTTCCGGCTTTTATTCGTCCCCCCCAACAAAGCGACCGCGGCTCGAGAAAGGAAAACGGCTCTCCGGCGCCCTTTTCATTGCTTGTTGTTGCGACCGCCGTCCGCTTTCGGACCAGACGCTCGCGCGCTCTCACTCGAGAGGGCCGACGATGACGGGCCGTTGGTGGCCGGAGAAAAAGCCACGTTATGGTGGCTAGTAGAGGGCTGCACAGGCTGGAGCGCTTTCGAGCTTTTCGAGCCGCCTGGAAAGCCCGCCCCCCTCCCCCAACAATTCCTTTTGTCTTCTTTTTATCTTTTCTTCTTATCTGTGCTTGTTTTATCCTTAAGGGTCTAGAACAGCTCTCGCAATTGCTAAAATTAACGGTTCCTCTTTCTCCGAATGTACCGTACTAACGCGAGTTTAACCAACTTGCGCCATTCTGAGCTCCCCCGGCCTTCTCTATTACGACCGTATTATTGGAGGTAACGAGAACGGTTTTTGGGTTTGGAAGTCTAGATAGGCTTCGATTCCGCGCGCCCCTATAGAGATCAGAAAACTTCCTGAAGAAAAGTAGAACAATATGCTTGATCTTACAGTAAACGGATTCTTTTTTTTCTTTTCTACGCAGTACGCAAGAGCAAAGCTTAGCAGTGGGCAGCAAAAGGTGGCTTGTAAATACACGAACGCGGAAATGACGCAGATATTGCACGCGGGTGTGATCCCAGCCGTATTCCCTGCTTTTGTATACAGTGATATTACACTCCAGACACGATACTGGCACTTAGAAAATTTAATGTACAGCGATGCTAGCAACTCGACGCGCAGGACAGACACACTAAGCAGTTGGAAAGCGTTTTAAACGCCACTGTATAGTAACATGTAACATGTTCAGAGGTCTTCCGTAGTTGCACGATCTAGGACAAGGACGGAACGTCCTGCCCCAGCACCTGATCACGATGTAGAGTTTTATAGTCGGATGAAACTGGAGACTGAAGACACAGATGACCCTCAAAGACGGACACAGTAAAACAATGGCACTGAACTATTGTCACGACGTCGCTGTCGAACCCTTCACACCTGCTAGCTACCGAAAACGTTCCTGGAGATATGTGTAGTGTAGTGTAGTGTATCTAACTTTACGTTAAATGGGAAGATTGTCCGAAATGTAATAATAACGGCGACAGAGCAGGCGATGGCATTACAAATATAATATGCATAATTTCCATGCAACCTGCAAAAAAAGGTATGTTCCCCGTTTCATTGGCGAAAAACGACATCTTTTTTAGTGCACAGCAATAATACTGAAAATAAATCAGCTGGGACGATGCCTCGGTGACCAAGACAAATATATTGCGGGACAGAAGACGTCTGAATGAAGCGAGCATAGGAATGAATATAGTTCCCAACGTATGCTCAGAATACTGTTCGCATTAGGCCCTTTCGCACTGGACATGTTCGCGCTGGGCCCTTTTCGCATCGGGCACTGTTCGCATTAGGCGCCTTTCGCATTAGGCACCTTTCCCATTAGGCACCTTTCGCATTAGGCACCTTTCGCATTAGGCACAGTTTCAAGATGAGCTATATGTTTTTAGTATTTGGAGAGCCAGTAGTATTTGACACAAAAAAACGCTTCGATTGATCCGGAGTTCCCGGGTTCGAACCCGACCGCGGCGGCTGCTTTTCGATGGAGGCAAAACGCTAAGGCGCCCGTGTGCTGTGCGATGTCAGTGCACGTTAAAGATCCCCAGGTGGTCGAAATTATTCCTATTCCGGAGCCCTCCACTACGGCACCTCTCTCTTCCCTTCTTTCACTCCCTCCTTTATCCCTTCCCTTACGGCGCGGTTCAGGTGTCCAACGATATATGAGAGAGATACTGCGCATTTCCTTTCCCAAGAAACCAATTATTATTTTTTTTCCTTGGAGTCCGAAGGTAGTATGTTGACAAAGACGCCAGCAAACGGTAAGACATGCTTACTTTGCCTTATGAAAGAACACAACAGGAACTCCGGCCAAGCGACAAAGCAAATTGATGGAAATGTCATCGTGATGCCGGAGAAATCGCTAGTGCGTTGAAATACCCTGCATTTGTCAGTAGCTTGAGATTTTAACATGCGACGTTGTAACCATTTGCACGTATATACACTAACATGCACAGCTGCTCAGAAGAAAAATAAAAACGATGGGAAGAAGAGATGAACAAAGGAACAAACTAATACACTTCATTCAAAGAAAGAAAGAAAGAGAGACAGAAAAAAGAAAGAAAGAAAGAAAGAAAGAAAGAAAGAAAGAAAGAAAGAAAGAAAGAAAGAAAGAAAGAAAGAAAGAAAGAAAGAAAGAAAGAAAGAAAGAAAGAAAGAAAGAAAGAAAGAAACGCTCAAGCTAGCTCATGCTGCATGAGCGAAGTAGAAAGGACGAGGCCGCCCTACAAGGGCATTCGGGACGGGCCAACGGAAGAAATGCGTCCTGATGCGCGCTGACCTCGACAGCAGCCGGCGTGCATGTCTTGCGCGGCGCCAGGGGACGAATCACGCACAGGGGGGGCTGCTCTTCTGTCTCACACCCGCAGGGGGGGGGGGGGGGGGGGATGCCTCGGCGGGCATAATCGATCGTGATTGAAACGTAATGGATTCGTACTCTGCGGGCGCATTCGGGCATGCATTCGTACGTTGTCTCGAAGGGCGCCTCGTGATCGTGTCCCTGGCTGTGATCGCCTCGGTTCGGCTGTTCGATCCATGACGCCCGACACCCCGTATCCCAGAAGCGTTACATGCAGTTCAGGAGTTATTATTATTATTCAGGAGTAACGGTCATCTAAAAATAAGTTCGACCTTTTTTAGGCGCGGAATATTTAAGACCACCTCACGGTTATATATGAAGCCCGATTTTCGCCGCTAAAATATCTAGGAGCGTGCTCATAGCAGTGCTTTTTCTAAAGCGAATCGAACACGAAAAGCGTAGATTCGCTTGCGAATAGAATACTAATGTAGCTTCGGTTCCGAATCGAACATGAATAGTGTAGATTCAATTCCGAATTGAACATGAATAGTGTAGCTTCGCTTCCGTACAGAATACGAATAGTGTAGATTCGCTTGCGAATAGAATACTATTATCGTTGCTTCGCTTCCGAATCGATCACGAATAGTGTAGATTAAATTCCGAATCGAACATGAATAGTGTAGATTAAATTCCGAATCGAACATGAATAGTGTAGGTTCCTTCCGAATCGAATACGAATAGTGTAGATTCGCTTGCGAATAGAATACTAATATCGTAGCTTCGCTTCCGAATCGAACACGAATAGTGTAGATTCAATTCCGAATCGAACATGAATAGTGTAGATTCAATTCCGAATTAAACATGAATAGTGTAACTTCACTTCCGAACAGAATACGAATAGTGTAGATTCGCTTGCGAATAAAATACGAATAGTGTAGCTTCGCTTTCGAATAGAATACGAACAGTGTAGCTGAAAACCGAACCGAATAGTGAGAGGACCGAATCGAATACAAATCGAACATTAGTACTAATATTCGCACAAAACGAGCGACCGTGCGAAACACTGAAGCGACAGTTGTGGCTCTGCTGTACGGTGCTATAATTTTAAAAGTCATGAAGTTAGAGCTGTAGCTGCTAAAAGAGGTAAACACTAATCTCCACAAAGGGGTCGCAACACGAAGTACCATCAACTCTAGACGATCAAGTCATAGGTATAGGAAAACTACCATTTGCTTGGTCTGGTCAAATACACTTTTTCCAAGCATTTCACCCCAGAAAAGAAGAGGCCCAGGCAGGAGGAAGCCTTGTACACATCAGAAAACCGGTGGGTACCCGGCGGCACTAGAACCACACCGCAGGAAATAAGACTGGTGGCACGTATACATATGAGCCATGGCCTCCGAGATCGAGTGTCAAGGCAGGGCTTTCCTGAATTTGTGCTGACACGTCGTCCAATCTCTGAGGCCATGTATGAGGATTATGAACGCCACCATATAAATGGGCCGCGTCGTGACGCTGAACCCTTCATCTCAGTCATGCTTTTCGCGGAAGGATGGTGCGCGACGTCGGTGTGGGCCGTTTCTGAAACATTCGTCGAAAAAAATACGGCGGGCCTTTTCGAACCTCGAGAGCTATTAGAAAAGTTGAGAAAATATTCGATTCGTTTCAAATGATATTCAAAACACGCTATTTGATTCGTTAGAATAATCGAAGGATATTCGATTCGCTGTTCGAAATTTTCCAATATTCGCGCACACCTAAAATTTCTTTATGCGCTCGCACAGGTGCTTCTGGTCATTCTGTTCTCAAATAAATTTATTCGTACACCCACGACGTTTCATTGAGGTTATCGCAAGAATGAATGCATAAAGGTTGGAGCCAAAATTGTTGTTAATGATGAATCTATAAAATGTTTGATTTAATTGACGAATTTGATTTAAAATTCATCTTTAAGCAGCACAGAACAGAGGACAAGGGGAAGAAACATGAGACGACACGAGCGCTTTTGTGTTTCCTGTGTTTGTGTTTTGTGTCTGTGTCCTGTGTTTCGCGCCGCTTAAAGATGAATACATTCCAACTCGCCCAGTTTTCTGTTCTCGGTGATTTGAAAGATGTTTTCAGTGTTTTCAATGGAAAGGCCGTCATCAAGCGCCTGTTATTTCTCAGTCATATAAGCGCTGCTTATCACTACAGTGCACTCGCGTATCTCTTGCAAGGTACTGAAAGACAGCGGTTATTTTGCACGTTTCATGAAATGGAAATTACGAAAAATTATGAAATGGTATCCACGAATTCGAAAAAAAAAAACTACTGTAGACAGTTAACATAAGCAACCTCTCTTACGTGTACAACAGGACAAAAGGCTTTACCATCTTCTGCCAGCCGCTGCTCATCTCATGAAAGGCTGCATTTTCTGGTATTAGAGATCAACGAGTTCCAGGCGCGTCCTATAGGTGGCGTAAGAAGTTTTTTTTTTTTTATTGCAAACACGCATGTACCATCAATGTCGAGTTTTCCTTCTCCAGAACGGTCTCCTTAATAAACCTCCTACTCAAAACCTCCATAAGGTGACGCATTAGGAGTTTATCGGTCCCACTTAACTCTCTTCGACATGCTACCCGCGCTGCGGTCTAAGGAAAGGTGCAAGATTAACAGACATACTCTGAGGAGATCGATGGGTCATGCCCAATATACGTCTCGCCAATTTGCGGCATTGTTTAGTCGGCCAGCGGCGGCCGCGTAGACTTGACCACTTACTTACCTTCGCATTCCGCCTGCTGCTAGAAGGCTATACGATCTTGACCCGAGCCGACAAAGTCGCACACCCCCTTTATCTTCCCGCGAATGTACATTATAAAAATATAACTTTGACCCCGCGGCTGAGGAACAAACAAAGCGGCGCGACCTTCAATCGCCGCCGACGCATTGGAAGTCCTGACAGCCTGGCGGTCGACCTGGATTCATGGGCACAGAGAAAGATATGCTCGGCCATAAACGCAGCACGGCCGTAGAGGCGGCCGCGGCCATTAAGCGAACGCGCATCCCATGCATCATCCTGCACGTAACAACGCCGCGTGCAAGAGCTCCGCCTATTGTCACTGTCCTCAACTTGTACTGTCACATCGCTTACTGTAACAAGAGCTCCGCCTATTGTCACTGTCCTCAACTTGTACTGTCACCTCGCTTACTGTAACACGCAGTTAGCGGCAGCACACGGTGGATAAATCATTGTATAGGGAAGCGCTTGAAAGACACGCTCGCGAGCATAAGCACTACTCTTTTGCTTGAATAAAAACGGAGGATATATTCTGTATGGCAAATTTGTATGACATCAGAAAATGCTCGTTCAAGAATCCAGTGGTTCAACAGTTGACGCTGGCGCTGCAGTGGTTTAAAAGATATGAAACGTTTTACATTTTGACGGTATATGCAACAGCCGGTTGTTTATCGGACAATCCAGACAAGGGATTCTTTTTTTAGATCATGTTTTTATAACGTCCCGTAAAGCCCATTTCATCAAGCGAACGCTGACAGCACAGAGAAAGCAATGATGCGTAACGTAAAATTAGCACGGCCAAACTTAATTCAGTGAATTTTATTCACTATGTGCGAAATAGCCGCGTACTGCGTTTTTGCAATATGCGGAAAAGAAGCGCTCTATTACTTGTTCCTTCAGCCCACAGAAGCAAAAAGAAGACGTATATCGTAGAACTTCGCTATGAAATTAGCTGAAAGGTAACCAAGACAGCTCTTGACAGAGCGTTGGGCATGGAGCTCTTGTGATGAAAAATCGCGGTTTACTGGAGTCGACTAGAACTGCTTAATACGATTCGCCTCCAGAACTATGAAGTCTTCGAAACGCCTGTTCTGGGAGAAATTATTTGCGGAGGTTTTGCTCTATTCATACGCACCCTTCACCTTTTTTTGTCTCAGCCTGTTGGAATCAATGTTTACAACAGTGAGCAATAATAACAATTGGTTTTTGGGGAAAGGAAATGGCGCAGTATCTGTCTCATATATCGTTGGACACCTGAACCGCGCCGTAAGGGAAGGGATAAAGGGGGGAGTGAAAAACTTGTCGTGCGGAATATCCTAATCAGCTGACGCTAAGCGATTATCGCAACGGTCAACATAAGTGCCACATTTTCTCTTCTGCTAGTGCAGTTCGCGCGTCAAAGAAAAGGAGGGGGAGCATACAATTGAAAGGAGTTGACGCATCGCCTTATTTCGCGTTTTATAGGAATCTCATATACAAAGAGGACAGAGCCCTTCGAAACGCTACGCATTCTTTGCAGTGTGGTGGCAGTGAACACGTAACACCCAAACCGACGTCTCCTATAACGGCTAATCGTGATTCCTATAGGCAGTACGCAAAGAAGAGACTCGGAAACAATAAAAAAAAATAGATATGCTATAAACGAGTGTCACAATAACCGAAGCGGCCTTCGCAATGGCACGCCATCCACACACGGCATGCCGACCGGAGGAAAAATGAGCGGTGCGGGGGTCAAGAGGTGTCGGCGAGCCACGCGAACGACGTGGCGAGCGGATTTCAATGAGCTATGCAACGAACGACGACGCAACGGCGGAGAAAGGAAAAAAAGCTAATAAAAAGTAAAAAAGGAACGATCGGAATACTCGGAGCACGTCAGCGTGGGCTTAAAGGCTTTCCCGTCCCTTTGTTTGTTTGTTTTTCGCACTTTGCGCGCATGTCTCCGCACATACTCGCCGGGGCTGGGCGGCGGATGGAATGTGTGTCGGCACGGAACGGGTCACCGATACGCGTGCACAGCCAACGGAGAGAAACTGGTTCAGTGTGCCTCCTCAGAGCTTGTGTACTTATATATATCCTACCACCAACGCCGCCACCGGAAACGTTGAGGAAAAGAAAGAGAAACAAGAAAAAAAACCTGGACATTCGCCTCACGTTCCTTGTCCCCCCCCCCCTCTTCCCCCCCCCCCCCCCCCCCCGGGCTTCGTTATTCCGTGTGCCGCTTTTACAACGAACGAGAATGAAAGGCGCTTATCTGGAGACCGCGAGATGTTCTATAGCGAGCGAATGCATGTGTGTGGGCGCGAAAGTCGCTCGGTGAAAGCGCGCATAGCGCCCCCGTCGTGGTGCATGAAGAAGCAACTTCAGAGCGGCTTTGTGCAACATCCTTGGTTTTTAGTGTAACCGGAGATGCGCCAGGCTCCCACACGGAGTGTGGGAATCCTGAAGGAGTGGAGCACGCAGCGCCACCTACCAAGAGCTTCGTACACTATAGTAGCGGTTTAGCACAGAAAGTCTGGCGCTCGCCGATTTCTTAACGTAAAATGTTACTGCTGACGTATTTTTCCGTCACCTCTTAAGAAATATTATAATTGTCGATTTTTTTTTTAGCCCGAGAAACAGTGGTTGCTTCCATCCGACATCGAACCAGCGAATGAGTGCAATCGAAGATGAACCATGACCTCCCACCTGATGGCCCACAAAGCCAATAGGAAGCATGCCATAGAACCCAAGGCCAAGGGGCCTAGCTTAAGGGAGAACATAATACTTTGTGTACAGCCTTTGTAAAAATATTACAGTCCAAGGGGTTTGCTTCCAAGCCATGTAGTAGAACTCCCGCAGCACCCGCGGAAACCCTAACTTTCGGAGGGTCGTCTGAGGACGAGAGCTCTGAGCTCACCTTCAAAAGAACACCCCTCACTGCTTCTGTACAGAAGGATGCGTATTCTTCTGCCTATCCTTCCCGGCATTCGTATGTGCGTCCTTCTTAACAACCTTGCGCGTTTTATTCGTGCGTTTTATTCGTCCGGAGTGGTCTGGTTCTGATGTAATGTTGCCTGGTGTGGTCTGGTCTGGTGTATGCGAGATTTAGCGCCCCAAAGCGACAGATTGGCTACAATAAACGCCGTAGTGAAGAGCTCCAGGTTCACTTAGACCACCTAGGGTTCTTTAACGTACCCTCACATCGCACAGTACACGGCGTCTCGCATTTCGCCTCCATCTAAACAAGGCCGCCGCGGCCAAGAATCGAACCCGCGACCTCGTTCTTTGTGACAGAACGCTACATCGACTGAACCACGGCGGCTGTGCCTGCTGGCGAACCTGTGTTGACACAGCTGCTACTAAAAAAAGCTAGACAAAGATCACGCCTTTACTCTGTCGCGCTCGTTCCGACCCAGCTCGGCACCGACGCCAGCGATCGACGAACGTTTAGGCGCTCTCAACGTTGACGCAACGATAACCACCCAACAGGTCGTCTAAACAGCACGGAAGGAGAGGGGTGCCAAGAAGGAAACCGAACGTCTAGACTCCGTCGCGTCGTGAAGGATGATGACGCAACGCTGTAGCACACACGAGCAAGCTATACACACAGAGGAAGCGACGTTGCGGCGAGCCAAGGACGTCGGCACGCGGGCCCGACGTGCATTCATTAGCCTTGAGAAGTCAGAACGAAGAAGAGAGGGGGAGGGGGAGGGAACGTCGGCAGACAAAAAACAGCTCGTGTCTCGCTTTGTGCATGAATCCCACATTACGCGATGCGCCGCCCTCCCTTCGGCGGCAACGCATTCACACATGTATGCGCACACAGCCGCTCCGCTTGAATACGGCCGACGCCGCCGCAAACCCCCGAGATCTGCGGCGTGGGCGGTCTTCGTCGCGATCCAAGAATCCCCCCCCACCCCCCTTCCCTTCCGTTCCTACGTCCCACGCGGTCGACACATACAGTCGGGACGTAATTGGACATAATTTCAACTAACGACTAGGAAACGACGAGGACGATCTGACGAGTCTCACTCCTGCTCCCCCCGTCTTTCTATTTTTTTTTTATTTTCTTTTTTTTTTCAGAATGCTCCTCGTTCGGTAATGCTCTTTCGCTGAGGCCTTGGAAAAATGGCGACTGGCTCTGTTTACACAAGAGCTGAGCACACACGGAGCGTACAAAGGGTAGTAGGGCGGAGAAAGAACTGCGCTTTGACTTTCAGCCAACCTTTGCACTTCACAATACGAATAATAACATCTGCTGTAATTAGGAACGCTATAAAAGAACGCGCTATTAGCGGGGCGATGGCAGGCTGTGACAATATTTGGCTGTGTTTACAAAATGCGAAGGGTGTTTCCCTGGTATGTATACGTGACACGGACTTTTCCTTATTTATACGGAACAGCTGTATAAACACACGTGGCGCTCGTATAGGCACCCTGAGGCACGTCAAACGTGCCAAGTCGCAGTGAACGCTAGAATTGGCCATCACGAACAACTCAGATGAACCTTTGTCGACATTCTGCAGATTCCCAATACCGCTTCATTCAAGCCACGTGAGTCTTTAAGAAGTCGATCAAGGTTGTATCGTTGAGCACCTTACGACAGGTACGCGATAATGCTGCTGTTCACAGTTGAGAGTCAGCGAGATGACGTACCGTACACGGGACGCCGTCCACTGGGGATGCGACGTACAATTTCAGATGCTGGACCGTCCCCTTATCGGCTCATGCAGCGCGTTTCTATTCAGGATGTCGCTGACGCGGCTTCCATCAACTCATCTGTTAATTGAGCCTGTAATTGACGAAGTCTTTTACACGCTGTACAACAAAATATCCTGTAACGTCCTTTCCCGGCTCCGGGAAGTCGTCGACATCGACCGGTTTTAGAAAAAGCGGCAGTTCCAGTACAGTCGATGGCTGCTCGATCTTCCGCTGCGGCTAGAATCGTTAACCAATCAGCGGCGCCTCAAAAGTGACGCGGCGCGAGTTCTACATCCGACATTTCATTTCCGGTAACGTTAAAGTCAAGGGTTTTTGTTCCTAACGGTACCCTTCGAGATGGCGATTCGCAGCTCGCGTTTGCAAACGCGAACACAGCTAGAGGCGAGCTTCACCTTATTCTCGCGGCATCGTATACCCAGCATACCTATAATAATAATAATAATTGGTTTTTGGAGAAAGGAAATAGCGCAGTATCTGTCTCATATATCGTTGGACACCTGAACCGCGCCGTTAGGGAAGGGATAAGGGAGGGAGTGAAAGAAGAAAGGAAGAAGGAGGTGCCGTAGTGGAAGGCTCCGGAATAATTTCGACCTCCTGGGGATCTTTAACGTGCACTGACATCGCACAGCACACGGGCGCCTTAGAGTTTTTCCTCCATAAAAACGCGGCCGCCGCGGTCGGGTTCGAACCCGGGAACTCCAGATCAGTAGTCGAGCGCCCTAACCACTGAGCCACCGCGGCGGGGCCATCATACCTGGTCAAAATCACTTTTGAGCAGGAAACCATTATGAATGCAATTTTTTAACATAACGTAATATTTCACTATAACAAATCAATATATCTGCAGATCACACAACGGCAGTCTTGTATTTTTGTTTTATTGACACTTTTGCTATCTTCAAAAGCGTTCCCAAGGCTGGTTTTCTATGGCAGTCCTAACTGTTCGATGCGATTGATGGAAGCAATTTAAAAGAACGATTTTGCTACATATCAGAATAATGGACCACCAGCTTCAATATCTTAAAATTTTTCAGTTTTCAAAAGTTCTGCCGGAGAATGTTAGACATGCCGCGGCTCACTAGTGGGCCCGCCCCGCTAATCAAGCCCTATGGTATAAAAAAATTCACAGGGATGCCTAAGTCAATTGTGTGTAGCAAATGCAATAGCATTAGCTGTTGTTGATGCTTTAACCGGAAGTGAAGTCACTTCCTGTCCGATGACGTCACTTCTCTCCAGTAAATGGGAATGCTCCGTTCTGATGCAGTCACCTCCCTCAAGTCAATGGTAATGCTCCGTTCTGGTGAGGTCACTTCTCTCCAGCCAATGGGAATGCACCGTTTTGGCGCCGTCACTTTCGTCAAGCCAATGGGAACGCTCCGTTCTGGTGAAGTCACTTCTCGCCAGCCAATGGGAACGCTCCGGTCTGGTGACGTCACATCTCTCCAGCCACTGGGAACGGTCCAGTCTGGTGACGCAACCTCCCCGCAGCCAATGGGGGAAATTTATGAACGACGACGCAATTTATCCACGTGGGAATGCCATGAGGGTCTTAGTGGGACCGCATTAGAAACGACCGTCGAACAGAAATGCCGGTTCGGCGCGCCGCAACTGCATCTATAATAATAATAATAAGTGGTTTTTTGGGGAAAGGAAATGCGCAGTATCTGTCTCATATATCGTTGGACACCTGAACCGCGCCGTAACGGAAGGTGTAAAGGAGGGAGTGAAAGAAGAAAGGAAGGAAGAGGTGCCGTAGTGGAGGGGTCCGGAATAATTTCGACCACCTGGGGTCTTTAACGTGCACTGACATCGCACAGCACACGGGCGCCTTAGCCTTTTTCCTCCATAAAAACGCAGCCGCCGCGGTCGGGTTCGAACCCGGGAACTCCTATCGAAAAAACGAAAAACTGCGTAGTGTGCTGTGCGATGTCAGTGCACGTTAAAGATCCCCAGGTGGTCCAAATTATTCCGGAGCCCTCCACTACGGCACCTATTTGTTCCTCTCTTCTTTCACTCCCTCCTTTATCCCTTCCCTTACGGCGCGGTTCAGGTGTCCAAAGATATATGAGACAGATACTGCGCCATTTCCTTTCCCCCCCAAAAAAACTAATTATTATTATGCGTGGTATACGCAGTCGCGGTTGGTCAAAGAGGTGGCCCCAAAAACAAGAGTTTGCAGGAAACAAGACAGAAAAAAGCAAGGAAATAAAAAAAGTCCCAAAGTATACGTGGGAGTCGAGTCGTCGCGACGCCGCCAAGGCACGCACTAATGGCACCCGTGGTGGGAGTTGTTGCGCACATACGTCCGCGTGCCCATGCATTCCGCTCGGGGCCTCGCTGCTTCGGAGCCAGCCGCCATTCCTGCTGCAGGTCTATCCCGGAAGGAAGGAAGGACCTTGCCCGCCTGCCTCAAGCGCGCGCTGCCTGCCAACGCATGCGTGGTGTTATGCATGGGCCGGGCCGACGCAATGGAACGGCGCGGCGCGCCAGTCTCCGGTGGGCGCATACCGGCGTGGTGCCATTCGCGGTTTCCCCGCACGCGCGCACTTAAGTACGCCCGCGAAAATGGGCGGTGCGCGAGACGGCGACTACCGGCGGTCGTAACTTTCCTTATGGGACACTACCGTCGGGAAATAAAAAAAAAAGAGAGAGTTAAGTCCCGTGCGAGTGCGGATGCAGCGAACCAAGCTGACTGCACACACAAGTGAGGCTCGCGGGTATTTCGATCGAGCTCGTACGAAAAGAGGTTATTTTTAGTAATTTGTTGGCGTCACGGAGTGTCCTTCCCCGGCCCACAAGCTGGAAGGAGAATAAATTTGTTTCGTTTCCTCATAAACATAAGGCGAAGTCTGCCTTCATAGGACCTAATATTTCGCTTGATGCGTATGGCCAGAGTTCTTCAATGGCGTGGCATAACCCCTCTCCCAGTTGTTTTTTTTGTTTTTGTTTATTTCACACGTGTGCAGAGCAGCAATCGTCGAAATCATCTTAGCGCTGTGGCACCGAGACGTCTGTGCAAGCACCCCCTATCCGTTCTTAATGCAGCACGCGTTTGGAAATAAACCTATTCCTCTTCCTGCTATATGCGTAGTGCCTGAATGCGTGCTACAACAATTAGTAACTTCAATTCTCTAGCACAATAGAGATAAGTCAGATTCAGGAAAGCCGGAACTGAAAGCCTGCTTTGTGAAGGGCAAGTTGTCCCTTGCAAAAATTTACTTAGCCAGTCTATAGACTGCCCATAGACTTCTCTATAAAGTCTATAGAGTGTCTATACACAAATCCTAGAGAATAGCCTATAGGCAATAAAGTGATAATGATGACTTTTTATGGCGCAAGGGCTTCTGTGGTCAAAGAAGGCCATGACACAAGTTGTTTTTTCCGCCTTCTCAAGGTGAGGTCAAAGGCCCATTTCCCAAGAAATTCATCTTAAAGAAGCCGAGCACCAGACCAGGGGAAAGTTTGTACCCTTTGTATCACCGGTGGGCTCCCGGCGGCACTGGGGATCGAACCCCACACCTCCCGCATACGAGGTGGATGCTCGAAGGACTACAGGCCACCGCTGCGGTTGTATAGGCCATGCAAATCCTAGAGACAATCTATAGACAATCTATAGATTTATGGTCATACACTCTTAGTGGAATTGTCTATAGACAGTCTAAATACTGTGAAGAGACAAAAGGAAATATCTCAAGGGAGGCAATAGTCTATAAAAAAGTCTAGAGACTGTCTATAGGCCACTTCTATGAGGGTATTGCCTGCACCCCGACAGCTTCACGAAAGTCGTGCCATCACCGTGTTGAGAAGGCATTCTCAGGGTAGATTTGCTGGTTTTTAATGCCCCATCTTGTCCGCTCGTCGGAACGTGCTTTGTCTCGGTCCAGACAATACGCCGATGTGGTAACGCGGCCTCAAAAGGTGGCTGCTGCGCCTTACCTTCACGGCATTTCGCACCGACTAAAGTTGTGGGCAAGTATAACGTTGTGGTGGTTTCCGCAGCTAGGAACAAGGTTGGTGGCCTTCGCGCAGCCGTTAAAAGGAAGCTGGATGAAACCGGTTGAACACGATCGCATTGTAAGCTATCCAATAAAACTATAGGATCGCCACTTGCTAGAAGAATGCGGTTTTTCACATTCTGCTACCTTGTGGGACAAACTACTGCGGGCGCACAGGCACTTGTCCCAATATGCGCAAAGCTGAGAGAGCACTTTAGCTCGTTCGGTTGGAAGGCAAGTTTTAATCACGCATTGCACTGCCGATCACAGGAATGTAGATCGGATGATGAGCCGTCAGTTCACACGCCTGACTTCCGTGAGACTTCAGTGGTGAGTAAAGTGGTGAGTCAAAATCTTTATATAGAGACAGTGGAGGCATACTATGTATCTCTAAGGAAAAGAGCAACGTGAGTAGCTAAGCAGTCAGTCAATCAGTCTCTACTGGAAAGAATTAGCTTTTTTTAGATTATATGTTAGTCAAACAGTGACCGTTGTTGAGTGCCCCCATTTCACTAGTTTCGGTCATGTGCGAGCGCATCTTATTTTTTTAATTGGTTTTGGGGGAAAGGAAATGGCGCAGTATCTGTCTCATATATCGTTGGACACCTGAACCGCGCCGTAAGGGAAGGGACAAAGGAGGGAGTGAAAGAATAGAGGAAGGAAGAGGTGCCGTAGCGGAGGGCTCCGCAATAATTTCGACCACGTGGGGATCGAAATTATTCCGGAGCCCTCCACTACGGCACCTCTTCCTTCCTCTCGCATCTTTGTGCGAGTCTTCTTTTGCATCTTTCCTTCAACAAATTTTCAGTTGATAGTCCACCCTCTGTACTGTTTTCTCCACTTTTCCTGCGTTACATCTTTTGGCTTGTTTCAAGATGAATCAGCGCCAACTCGCCCAGTCGTCAGCATTGCTGAGGTTCCTGTCTGTAAATCTCGACCGCATGCATGTCTAGACGTTGTACAAAGCTGCTCAAAGCTCGAACGGATGTGGTCTAAATGATAATATTAATTGGTTTTCGGGGAAAGGAAATGGCGCAGTATCTGTCTCATATATCGTTGGACGCCTGAACCGCGCCGTAAGGGAAGGGATAAAGGAGGGAGTGAAAGAACAAAGGAAGAAAGAGGTGCCGTAGTGGAGGGCTCCGGAATAATTTCGAGCACCCGGGGATCTTTAACGTGCACTGACATGGAACAGCACACGGGCGCCTTAGCGTTTTTCCTCCATAAAAACGCAGGCGCCGTGGTCGGGTTCGATCCCGGGAACTCCGGATCAGTAGCCGAGCGCCCTAACCACTGAGCCACTGCGGCGGGTGGTCTAAATGATAGAGACCGCAATTAGACACTGCTGAGAGCAATATAATCGCTTTATCGAAAAGAGTATGCTACATACGTATCCTCTGACTCCATCGCCGTATTACAGAACACCGCGTATACTCACTTTGACAGCTTCAACATAAACAGGAAGAACCAAGCAAAGAACCTAATATAAGCTCAGTCTTTGGCTGTTAGTATAGAAATCGACAAGGAATTTTGATGCGATGTCCTTAAACAGATGTGTGAATAACGTGAAACTTTGCTTCCTTAGACAAGTGTGTACCGCTGCAAACTGTATACTTGCGTCATCTGTCACAGTTTTATTAGGCGCATATACGTCGAGCCCTGCGTGAGGGACCTGTTTGGCGCAGTCTGCACGGGCCTCCACTGTGTTCCGCACGCTTCGTAGTCCTGCGCGCAAAGAACTGTTGTGCCGCCGCACACGAGGGATAAATATTAGTTCGTCGCCGCCTCACCAACAGGAAACCGCACAACCGTAATAATGTACTGTAGGCGCAATTGGTCGCGCTCTGAATCGCGCGTTAACTGTCTGCATGCGCTTAGCAAATGGTGTCAGACAAAAGGGTCACACAAATGAACGACTAAGCCACTAACTTTAACGAGCATGGTCTTTGCCGGTCTGCAGCATATGTGGCGTTCCGATAACACCATTCACAAAAGCACTCAAAAACGAGACTTCTAGAAGATGGCGTCTCAATCCTGATCTCGCAAGAATCGCTGAATACAGGTAGACGGGACAACGACTTCGAAGAGAATGTCCCGAGTATTGGCAAACATGCGCAGGCAAGTTCTGTTTTTGACTTGCCCGCATGTCAACCACGCATCCGTCATCCCCGGTCAGTCAGAGGATATAGTCGTTCAAGCATTGGCTTGGGTCGCGTGTGCTGGAGTATACTATATGGATAACCATCTGCTTGAAAGTGCCATTTGATGCTTGACTGAATGTACCGTTTTATGCTGATGTATTCAGTGCTTGTGAATAAGGCTGTTTTTCTATGAAGTTTTCATACCCTCTATGTAAGGACCCTCGCACGAGGGTTGACAGTATTGTTAAATAAATAAATAAATAAATATGTAATCAGTTTTTTTTTTACATAAGCAAAGAAAGCAAAACCAACTGAATGACAAGGAAGACCCCTATAGCAAGCAGCGGCGACGTACCCGCTAGAACAACCAAATCGGCAGACTGCTTCGACTGCTTCAGTTCACGACTAAAGAGTTCAAGTGGTTTCGCTTAACTACAAGCGGGACATTTGGCGCATAATTTACTAAGACCTACATAAAATCTCGGCTAGGTAGTTACAGATCCCATCTCTCCGGTGATTTTCTTCCCGAGCAGTGGACTGGCTCAACTGAAGCACGCAGGCACGACCGCGATTTCGAAAGAGAAAGCCATCACGAATATCGACGAGCGTCTTCGCACAACGAAAGCCAAGTAGGCCCTCCAATTGATACATTCACGTGCCAATTCGACGCCGAGGCTTGCAAAGCCTCGCCGCCAATCGTCCATCCAGGCGATAGCTCAGACAGAGGGAATTGGGAAGCCGAACCTGACCGGAGAGTCGACAGCCTCCGATAGCCACTCCCGCTCCATTATAGCCCGCTCAGTACGCTCCCGATTTGGCGATCACGACAGAAAGCCCGCGACGGTCGACACCAAACTGGCCAGCCCGGACGACGCGGGTATTTATATAGGCCTTTAGCACCGAAAGCAATCAACGAGCCAAACCGAGCCAAGCCAAGTCTATACAAGAGCCCGGGCTGGGCGTCGCACCGCTGCGGTGGAGTAAGCTCGTCGCGGCCCAATTTTTTTTTTCGAGCGCGATTAGAAAGAGCCCATCGGTTTCTTCAACGACGTGTGAGCGTGCAACGAAAGGATTGACGTCGTGCGCGATTTCGGTGCATCGACCGCAGAGCAGCGCTAAGGCGTGCGCTCCAAGGAGTCGGTGTGAGTTAATGACCACTCCGAACCTATCAAATCGAGCATCGAGACACGAATGCTTGCACCAAGAAAAAAAAAACGCTCGATTTGCATGCGAAGGCACCGCTGGGTTTAGAGCAAACGCTTTCCCGAATCGAATCGAGCAGCCGCGGTGGCTAAGTGGTTATGGCGCTTGGCTGCTGGCCCGAAAGACGCGGGTTCGATCCCGGCCGTGGCGGTCGAATCTCGATGGAGGCGAAATTCTAGAGGCCCGTGTACTGTGCGATTTCAGTGCACGTTAAAGAACCCAGGTGGTCGAAATTTCCGGAGCCCTCCACTACGGCGTCCCTCACAGCCTGTGTCGCTCTGGGACGTTAAACCCCCATAAACCATAAACCAAACGCTTTCCGAATCGCTTTAACGCGGCCAGCGGCTTTTCCGTGCACTGTGACAGATCACCTGGTCTGCTACGAGTTCCGAGCAATCAGTATCCTAATAACGGAAATTATGGTGAAGTTGGGTTGAGTGTTTTACTTATAACTGTACTGAATCATCCACGATCCTTACACAACGCTGTAATACAATGACTAGCACTGCAAACGATACGTTGGATCATTTTTTTATTTTCCTCCTCTTTTCTCGAATTTCACGACCGGTGACACAGGTGAATTAGTCTACGTTCTCTGACCATGTTCCAGCCTTTGTTCCTTTCAGGTTGTTCCTTTGTTCCCACACTCTAAACACTAATACGCGTATACGGCAGTATGAAGGGAGTAAGCTGGCCTTAGCGCACTCTTTTATAAATGGGAGTGCTAGAGGACAACTGGCTTACTTTTTACTCCTGTTTGGAGTGCATTGGCTGACACTAGAGTCACTAAATAAAGCCTTAGAGTACCGGCACTCTTTTCTCCTATTGTTCTGTGCCGCCGCCACGATCATTGGTCAGTTTGCATCACGTGATATTTGTTTACACTGCGACGGTTCATGGGGGCTGCCATTTTGTGGCTTATGCGTTTTCAGTCGGGCAACTGTGGTAGTCCTAGTGCTGCGACGCTGCGAGTGCTGCCGGTGACCGACTCAGTGACCGACTGCCGGTGACCGACTCCGCACGACGAAAGCATAAACTGAAGGCAACAGCTGTACCGTTTGCATCTGAGCGGCTCCATGCCGTACGGCTACGATCCCCGCCGCAGCGCAGGTGGCTAACAGCGTTGTTTACAAAATGGCCGGGCCAAAGTTAGCGGCGAGGTCGCCGAAGCGGCAATCTGGCAACAATGATAAACAACAAAATGGCCGCCCCTGCTTACCGCCGTGCTGCAGTGACGGTACTATAAGTCTTTATTTAGTGACTCCAGCTGACACCACTCGCCAACTGTTGTTCCACGAGAATCGAGAGCGACGTCGCACAGGACAGACAGGGTATGGAGAAGGGGGGAGGGTTGATGTGTGAGGAAGGGAAGGGGAAAGGAAGAGAAGAAAAAATGCCAACGACAATGACCTCTCGCGCGTGTGCGACGCTCTTGTTTTCTGCCGTCATGCCGACACGCACGCGACCTCCAAAACGCGATCCCCCCCGCGTCGACTGCACTAACCGGGGAAACATGCGCCGAGCAGAAAAAAGAGGAAATCAGGGCCCTAAATAAGTCGACAGTCGGTGCGGCGGATATCAAAACGGGCGGCAGCCCCCGCAGAAAGGCAAGGACTCTGCGAAGAGAGGGAAACCGGATTTCGGCCACCCGAAACTACGGAAGTCGCGCGCGGCGGCGAGCTCTCTTCTCGTAGAAGCAGCGGCCGCGGCGAACAAGTGGCCGTGTTTTGAAAACGGGAAGCAGTGATAATGCCCACAATAGGGACACATAAATAGACGGGTTTCGCTGGCTCGACACCCGGAGACCGGCGTGAGCAGGCCGGGCAAGAAGACATGCGGAAAAGGACGCCTGCTTGCGCCTTCTCGGCATCCACTTCGCGACGCGTTGCTTAGGGCGTATTTGTATGGTGTGCACGTGTACATTCGGCGACGTAAGGCTATAATGCAATATTATTTCACGTATTCGCAGCAGCCCGAGTATTTGTTTTCAAACAGGGAGCTTTCGTAGAATCTGCACCGCGGGGACAAAAGCCCTCGCGATGTGGATATGCGACAATCAGCAAAAAAAAAAAACAGCTTCATGCCAAGTACAACCGGTGCCTGGTGTTAAGCGTAAAACATATAGGGCGCCTATATTTGTGTACTCGCGTTCACCCTGCATACGAAAAACCACTGCGCGAAAGAAAAGATTACATCGACAATGTCAATCACTATAACTTAACTTGTTAATAGCTATAGTTCATTAGGGCAAGTCTGCAAAATTAATTCTCCATTGACCCAGTAACGAGAGAAACTGCTCAGTTATTTATTTTCCGCTACTTCATGATGTTCTGTTGGCGATTTCTCTTTGGTGATGATGTGCTATTGATATTCTTTTCCTTGCTGCCGCTGTCGATGTAGGAGTTTGTTCTATGGGAGGTGGGGCCTGTCAAGCCACACAACCGTGGCTTCTTTCTCGCCTTCCTTATCACAGTTTGATGTACAGAGTTTTTCTCGTATGTTTCTATGATGTAAAATTTTTGCTGTGGTAGAATAAAGTAACTCAACTCAACTACTTTTCGGCTGTTCAGAAAAGGTAACTGGAGCGTCGGGTAAGTAGTCGATCCGGAGTTCCCGGGTTCGAACCCGACCGCGGCGGCTGCGTTTTTATGGAGGAAAAACGCTAAGGCGCCCGTGTGCTGTGCGATGTCAGTGCACGTCAAAGATCCCCAGGTGGTCGAAATTATTCCGGAGCCCTCCACTACGGCACCTAATTCTTCCTTTCTTCTTTCACTCCCTCTCTTATCCCTTCCCTTACGGCGCGGTTCAGGTGTCCAACGATATATGAGACAGATACTGCGCCATTTCCTTTCCCCCACCCCCAAAAAAAAAACAATTATTCGTCGGGTAAGTAGGGGTCTGGACTACAGGAATATTGCTACAATCAATGGCAATTATTTGCTTCGCTTTTGCAGCAGCTAATATGAAGCAAGAACTTAGTAACCTGCTTAACAAAACATTCTTTATCCTTCAATCCTACTCTAGTCTTGTCATCGGCTATTTCGGTTCATAGATTCAGCTCCAAGCAAAGCAGTGGTGGCAGATTCACCAGGGCCGGCGATGAAAGGAGGAAAGGATAAGTGAAGAATACAATCGTTATGCCGCCTGACTTCTGGGCAAGACACGGCGCCAGAATGGTAAGTCTCCCTCGGAAACGATTTCAGGTGCGTCGGCATTCAAAAGCACACATAGAAAACAGCCTCCGGAGGCCGCGTACAAAACGGGACGCGTGCGCACAAAACAAAAACAAAAATAGTTCGTTGTGCTTTGTTCTGTCCTTGTCTCGCCATTGTTTTCGGAGGTGAACCTTCGGAGGTAGCGCACGGCTACTGTCACTGCATATTTACGCGGGGACAAAAATAACGGAAGAAAAAAAAGCGCAGAGCAACTTCCCGTTTCGAAAGAAGTGCCTGCTATGATTGGAACGCGCCGACTGCGCCCGGACCGAGGACGCTAGGCAACGGAGGCTGCGGCCTCCCTCCAAGCCTCACCCCCCCCCCCCCCCCCCTTCATTGCAACTTTCACGAAAGTGGGGTAAGTGAATTCAGGAACAATAGAACTGTTTAGAATGGAGCGCATGCGAGAAGGCGTGTACAGTACCTGCCGAAGACTGTACGCGTTTTCATCGCGAGGGCAACTGTCGAGCCTGAATGCCAATGAACTGCGCGCTCTGGTTTATCCGCCTTCTTCGAGCTGTACGCGTTTCTGCGCGAGCCAGTCCTACCAGTATGCCTCCCACCTGGTGCTATTCCAAGCTGCCATGTTGAGGCTCTAGTATCGAGCCGTTCGGGCAGCACCGTGACAGTTATAACGGCCCCATGTCGTACGCGCCTCTACTAGGGTGGTGACAACCGTAGTTCAGTCAGGAAACGCCATTTTTGTGCCACAAGGACGAGCATGTGCCTGTATGAACCTGTCTGCGAGCTGTAAGTGTATGTAATAATTAATAATAATTGGTTTTGGGGGAAAGGAAATGGCGCAGTATCTGTCTCATATATCTTTGGACACCTGAACCGCGCCGTAAGGGAAGGGATAAAGGAGGGAGTGAAAGAAGAAAGGAAGAATAGGTGCCGTAGTGGAGGACTCCGGAATAATTTCGACCACCTGGGGGTCTTTAACGTGCACTGACATCGCACAGCACACGGGCGCCTTAGCGTTTTTCCTCCATAAAAACGCTGTAGATATCCCTTTTCTGCTTTGCATATAGTAATGCAAATGAGTTCTGTTTAGTGCGCATATTAGAACCTCCATGTTGCCAAGGAAACTAGACAAAGAACATCGCCCAGCTCCTCGTATCAAATTTCATTGTCTTTGTTCCAAAACTTCTGTTGTATTCGGAACTGCTATATAAAAAAAAACTGACGAATGATATTGATGAACTAAACCTCTGGCATGAATAATGAACACCTTATGAATTTAGGCCTGAAGTAAGAAAAATATGCCATACAGATGTTGTGGACGCTGTCCAGGCAGCCGAAAATATGACCTTTCGCAGTAACAACGTAGTCCCGCAGAGCTGTGCCTAAGGAACAAAATGGCGAAGTTGAACATCGGCAAAGCTGAACATCGAGGCGCCCTATGGCAACAACAGACAAGCGCAGCTTCAACCGACGGCGCTTGCTGGACTATTTGGCACGGAAGCCTGCGGCTGGAACTGAACAGGCATGGTCGAGCGAAGGGCGAAGTCGACTGATTACTATACGTACCGCCAAAAGACAACGTCGGTGTACAATGACGGTCGCTTCAATGAGGACGCCCGACCGCCAATGCGGCAACGGCCTACAGCAGCAAGAGAACCGCAGTTGTGATGTAAACACACTGATCCAATGCTTAGCGCCGGTATTATTTCAGAGAGAGAGAGAATTGTTTCGGGCGTAGGGTCTCACTTGATCACCAGGCACGAGAAAGACACAGTTGTCGATTAAAGTGGGAAGTATGGTCGCACAACTTCGCAGCATCCAGGAAAATTAAATGTCAGAGTTCGTGAACTTTCAGTTTTTCTTACTCTAAACTCTACGTTGCAGAAACGCAAAAGACAGAGTTATCGGCGAAACAGCTGTCCCTGCAGAATTAAAATCTGCGGATTGGCATAATTTCTGCAGTCTCAGAACGATAAAACTGAACGAGAAGATTTGCACACACAGTTACACGACAGTGAAACTCAAGACCATTCTATCACTTGCAAACGTATATGCAAGTAGTATGCCCACTGAAGTTCTCAGTTGTGCCGGTACGGTTTGCCACTGAGTGATGACATTTTGTCTTGCGAAATGTGCTGATAAATGCGATTTGTGCAAAACTTGAGGCTTCGCTTGTACTCGCAATAGCCGTGAAAAAAAAAAAACATGGACTTTGTACTGCGTTCATCTCACGTGATACCCAAAACATTACAGCGTTAACAAAAAAAATGCACGCGGAAAACCTCCGCCACAGAGGAACTTCGCTGCAGCCGCACCTTTAGCAAACGCAGTACCTTCGTTCCATCAGTAAAACGTTACTGCGTCGAAACCTTCCACCAGGCACAACAGCACTTTCCTTGCATTCATCATTCTCTATCGCGACAGTGAGTTCTTCCAGAGCAGTAGCAGTGAAGCCGCAAGTGTGTAATTTACCCTACTTCTCCGATACCGCCAAGCCAAGGCATAACAAAGTTATCAGTAACCACTTACGGAAGTTCGAGAAGCACACAGTGGTTTAGATAAGCATAACTACGCGACAGCTTAACGCTCGACTTCACGCTGGATACGACTCAATTAGACGTCGGCCTTCCCCCGCTCGCAGCACACGGCTGACTTACACTATAAAAGCAAGAACATCTGCCAGTTAGCCAGGTTTTCGAGCTTACGTCGTTGTAACTCGAGACACAAGGTGCCGCTACCGCCGCTATCGCGGCGGGGAGGCCCGGCGTGGCACACATCGCAGTCGGGGCGCTAATGACGCAACTAAGGCGGTCAGGGAGGCAGCAGTCATTGTCGCAACGACACTGCCCGTGCAGTTTGAGGGCCGGGGCGTCGCCAGTCGCGGAAACAATGGGTGGAGGTCTCCCCTCCACTTTGCATCATTACGACCGTTAGCCCGTTACCGCCACCCGCAAGGGAGGTTACATTACGACACCACCTTCCGGCTACTCCTCCAGAGGGGGTGTCGGTGTCGACACCGGGTGTGCTTTGGGTGGCGGCGATGTACGCGAGAAATATGCGCCACATACTTTACGGCGACGCGTGGTGTCAATGATGGAGCGAGTGTATACGCGGAAACGAGCTTAGTAGAAGTCGGCACGGAAAGAATGGAGGAAGCGGAAACTCAGCGCCAGTAATAAGTACGGGAGCTTGTCATGCGACGACAATTTCAGCAGACCGGTCGAGAGACTCGCGTGCAAAGCTTTTGACGTGCAATGTCGACCCGCGATTGGACCGAGGCTCGGCAGTCACTTCATTGTCGGCTGTCGGGGCCGGCCTGGACGTTCAGCATTCGTCAAAAGTTGAAAAGTCCTGAGGGTTCTGCTTCAAAATCTGTTGACGGTAAGCGGAACTCTGGTCCTTCAGCCTCCAGTTGTTAGAACGTCTACGGATGCTGCAATAGCTCCGCTATACGGCTTAAAATAAAACCACCGTGGTCTCTAAACTTTCGACAAAGAATGTCCGTGCAAAGCTCGTTCCTGTACAAATTACTTTACTCCTGTACACACTAAACAAGAATACGCCTGTGTGGGAACAAACTGTGTTAAGCTCTCCTCTAGCAAACGTCTTTTTATAAAAGGGAGTATTGGAGGACAACTTACTGCTTTTTTACTCCTTTCTGGAGTATTGTAGCCCAAGAAGTACAGCAAACACGAGCAGGCTTTGACTAGTGCCTTGAAGATGCCGGTCACTTATGTAGGAGCACTGCTTAATCCAGACGAAAACATCAAGTCGAAGGCATCTTTCTTCACGACTTCTGCAGCTCCGGAACTTGCAGCCAATCAGTTCGTTGCCGACTAGCATGCTGCACGGATTGCGTGCAGAATTTGTTTCCGTAATCAAATAAATTCTCCATCGCCTGATCAAGACAAGATAGGACAATGCATGAATCTTCAGTGCACGGATAGCCACCGTCCAGTTGTAGTCAATGAACTTGCCGATAAAACTATACTTGATGACATCGTAAAGTGTCAGCAGGGACGGACACTTCAAGGCAACTGCGCATTTTCGCCGGCTACCTGGGATCTCATACAATAGGTAGTTTGGGGCAGCCGGAGAAGACAGAATAATAAGCATCAGCCCCAATTGCTAAAGCACAACAGGATTAATTCAATGCAGAATAAAATGAACATGTCCAAGGGAGGACAACTCTATCTTTGTTCACCCGTTCGTGAAAATACAAATGAGATGACAAGATATGGATCGTGAGCAGCGAAACCACACTGCTGGGAAGAGGGCCTGGACAGGCTCCCTTAATCTGCCCTGAGAATAGATAGGTCAGATGGGATGGGAGATAAGGAAATCTGGTTGTCAGGATTGAATAATGGGAGTTTGGATGGGAGTCGGGATAGCGTGAGATTTTTTAATGATCCTAATAGATTCGAGCTACAGTTCTCCGTGAAGAGCGAGCACCTGCGCTTTGCCGAATATACGACTCTTGACCTCCAGGCGGACTTCCATATCACGAAGCTTATGCCGGGGTGCCCCCATGACAGGGAACCCTAACAGGGCCGCCCATCCCGGGTTCCCTTCCTCTAAACTAGGTCTCCACTCCCCGACCCTCCTTGCCTACTAAATGACTTTGCTTTATCAACCCAGAGGGTGTTTCACCGCCTACACCAAACTACTAGACCGATGTTGACCCTTTCACGGTTTTCACACCCATACAAGGTGCAACATCTAAATGACGTTCCGTACAAACCCTAGTTACTTCACAGCCTGGACGCTTCACTACCCATGCGACTTCTGTCCCGTCTATCCAAAAGCGAGGCAAACCTTTTCCTTGCAAGCTATATGGCTAAAGATGAATGTTACTTCGAGCCTTCCGCCAAAGTATGACTGGCAACGTTCCCTGCGACGACTGTTGCTACGAGGAAACTTGACTGGCACTAAGCGTCGTTATTTTCCGGGAAAAACAGCGCACTGGGAACGGAACAGAAGGCCGAGGGGTACAAAAACACAATGCCGAAGGTGATGGAGCGCGCTGCTGCGCGCCCTCAGGATACGCGGCATTTGTCCCAAATTCTTCGAAACTGCAGCTCAGTGAGGGCGTCCGCGTGCGCGCACGAGTCTCCGAGTGGCTTGTCCCTGTGCCTGCAGAACGTTCAGTTGGGCGACTTGGTACATATGCATCTTTTGTAAAACAGCGCGAACAACGTCGGACAAGAACAAGAAGGACAAGGGACGAGCGCTGACTCTCAACTAAGGTTTTATTAGCAACACCCGGTGCTTATAAAGGGAGAAACATACACAGAGTACATCACATGTTACACATGCTGCACATGGAACCGTCGGAAAAAAGGAAAGGTTGTGGCACCGCGCACAGAGACAAGATCGTCGCTTGTCGCAAAGGGGTTGTGTACCAGACTCCACTCTCTTGCGGAGCCCGGTACATTGGGCAGACAGGACGGTGGTTAAATAAAAGGTTGCAAGAGCACAGAAATAATCTAGACAATAACAAGGAACTTTCATACTTGGTGAGCCACAGTAAAAAGTACGAAGTAATGAAAAAGAAGAAGAAAAATGCACAGCCATGTGGCGTAGCACAAAGGTGCTGTACACGCACTGTGATCAGACCACGCGAGAACTAATGGAAGCATTTTATATCAGTCAAGAGCCAAAGTGTGTCAGCAACCCGTTAGTCAATCTCAGTGACAAATGGATAGCTTTTATTGGTGGCCTTTGGGTGTCGCGTGCTTCTCTGCCTGATGTTTTATCGCTTTTAGTGTAACATGTGATGTACGCTGGGTATGTGTATCCCTTTATAAGCACCGGGTGTTGCTAATAAAACTCAGCGCTCGTCCCGCGTTCTTGTTCTCGTCCGACGTTGTTTGCGCTGTTTTACAAAAGATCTGTGTCTGAGTTGTCTCTATGCCTTAGTTGTGCCTGAGTTGTCTCTGTGCCTGAGTTGTCTCTGGGCCAGTTGGCTCCTCAGTCTCCTTTCATATCAAAAAGAGAACAAAATAAGTCGTGGTTAATCAGCCTTCCTGCGATTATTTTTTCAGGCAATGAAGGTACCATGAACGAGTGGGAAAGCGAACCAAAACAACATCTTGGCTCCAAATTGTCACGTCCAGATTCTCAAATAAGCCCTCGCTTCAAGTAACAGAAAGCCGACTCTCTTTCAAAGCGCAGGCCGCCCAACAAGCCTGCGTAGGTATACACCAGTGTGTGTGTGTGTGTGTGTGTGTCATCGTATAGGTTCCCAGCCTACACGACAGATGGCGCGCTCGTTGGAACCCGATTACCGGACGTCCCCGATTTCATTTCGACGCCATCGGGCGCGCACAAGGAAAATGAAATGAAAAAAAAAGAGAAAGGCAACTCAGGTGGGGGGCGTGACGTCATCATTGCGCAATTTGGCCGCGATGTGGCGCACGCAGCGAGGTGGAGCGTGGGGTGTCCCTGCGGCGGAAACGACCATTGTTCCCTTTGCATCCCAATCATTTAGGCGGGCACGGCGCACGTATGTGTGCGTGTGCGTGCGTGCGTGCGTGCGTGCGTGTGCGTGTGTGTGTGTGTGTGTGTGTGTGTGTGTGGTGTGTGTGTGTGTGTGTGTGTGTGTGTGTGTGTGTGTGTCTAGACGAAGGGGGCGTGACGAGGCGTGCATACTCTATAGCTCCGCCTTTTCGGTAGATCGGTGCACCGTTACACGGAAGTCAAAAGTGCACAACATCTAAGTTGTACTAAAGACTATCTTTCGCACTATGCACACTACGTTATGAACCCCACAACACGCTTCTCTGCATGCCTTGGCTGCGCTTGGGTGGATGTCAGTGAGTAATTACTTCATAACTGAAATATGCTGCACCTTGTGGGATTCCCTTATATACTAACACAGTACGCTACAATACTACACAGAAGGCTACGCACTGCAACGCTGTCTCATCAATAGATCGGTGCACCGCTGCAAGCAAGCTGCAAGTGCACAGATATGCGGCTGTACATGTCCTATAGATGCACTGCACTGTATACTACACTCAGCAACACATGAACTACACTGAGCTGCAGAACAATACACACAATGCTAAACCCAATAGCTCTATCTAGTCGGTAAATCGGTGCACTGTTACGTGGAAGCTGCGACCGCGCGTAGATGCGGCTTTTCTGGTTCTACTAGCAGAAGTCTGGCGCAAGCGCTAGTTATGACGAAATCTCCCGTTCGAAGTATTTAACGGCTTCTGCCTACTATGCACTCCCCTACGTACAACAGTACCTCCAACGCGGGAGGTTGCGGGATTCAATCCCATGAGCCTCCAGGTGCCCACCGGTGATACAATGTGTGCGCGTTTTCCCCGGGCCATGTGACTGGCTTATTTAGGGTAAAATGCTTGGGAAATTGGCCCTTGAGGGTCGCTGACCACAGATTACCTTGCGCCATAAAAATTCATGATCGTCGCCGACAACAGTGCCACCATCTTTGGTGTAATGTATGGCACTCAAAAAGATTGTTCCCGCTTGCTTTAATGTGTTTAATATTTCGCGTTTCTTTCAAGTTTATGGTAGATGAAAAAAAAAAATCTGCACAAGCACTATTTCAATGAGACTGGCGGTTCTCTTGAAAGTAAGAAAAGGTAGTTTCAGGAAGCAAAGTTCGTGCTGCGCTACGTTCAATTTCGTTAGGGGGCGCGTTATTCCGAGACATACACGAGAATTCTGGAGATCTCGCCATTCCTAAAGGTCTCGCGCAAGATAAAAAATTGACACCAACACCAGCGGATTCAATTAAATAGTGGAATGCGTTCTCACTCAGTCCTTGTTAAACCAACGCAGCATAGAAGTCCAAACTTTATCAGAAGATACAACCATCCACGCACAAGACGAAAGCGTTCATAAAGGCACTAAGATCCTGAAAAAGCACAATCTTCGAAAGGACCAATCATCCACGGAAAGAACCGGCCACATGTCCACAAAAGGCACAGTCGCCCTCAGGAGACCCACAGTCACCCTCAGGAGACCCACAGTCACCCTCAGGAGACACGCAGTCACCCTCAGGAGACACGCAGTCACCCTCAGGAGACACGCAGTCACCCTCAGGAGACCCAACTATCCTCAGGAGGGACAACCATCCAAAGAATACAAGAGAAACATGCACAGAAGGCACAACATCCACAGCACTGCACGTAATTGCCCAGACCCGACCGGCATGCGGAGACCGAGGCCGCCTCGAATCGGCGCCGAGGATCGAGAGCGGGCGTCGATCTTGGTGACGGGGTGGGCGCGCAGCGGGGGAGGAAAGCGCGCGGGGTTTACTCGTACGGAAGCACGGTTAGCAGCCCACACGTGCCGTCTTCCGATGTTGCGCGCCCAGACGGATGGTGCTGAGCGCGGGCTACATTTTGAACGTTCGTCTTCCTTCGTAGGCGTACAGGTAGCACATTTCCATCCCGCGACGTCCCGCCCGCTGATGCGAGCGTCGTAACCCAGGCAGAACAGCTAGAGTTGCATCAGCGAGGACCACGCACTTGAAGTCCTCGTGCAGTGGGTCCCTACAGAACACTGAACTGACGTAATGCTTTTGCGACAGGACGGCTTCTTGGACCAGTCGGTGGGAATCCACAAAGTAAATCATCCGCAGCGCAGAGACACACACGAAAACAAGACGACCGAAATACTTTGCACTTCCGGATGATTTCTCATTCATTCATTCGTTGTTTATTTGCAGAATTTATTTCAAAATGCAAAACAGCTAGTAAAGGGTCCAGTGATCACATATGATAGAAATTCTAACACAGCAGAGGAGCAAAGTAATTAAAAATACAAAAATAATTCTTGACGCACACTGCATAGGCAATGCAATAAGATTCAGTCACAATTTCATTTAAACATCACAACAGTTTTCAAAAGGTATTTCTTTGGAGATGAACTAAAGTTATAGGCTTGCTTGATGTGCACTGGCAAGGAATTCCAGATCAGGACTCCGTTAAGTTCGTTAAATTGTTCAGAGGAATCAACTGAAACTCATGCACTGAGAATTCGTGACCTACAATCTAACCAAAGTCGCACAATATGACAGACAGTCAGAGATGAAATTATGAGGTAGGGCATTAGGACTCTGCTATTTAAAACTCAAAGGAGAGTGACAGTCGCCCAAATTAAGAGCACTGAAGAAAGACTCGGAACACGTGAGAAAAAAAGTCGACGGTGATTACTGAATTGCACTGACCGAGCGTCGCACAATCCGAAACAATGGAGCAACAAAATTGGCCAAGCTACTAAGGGTACTTTTCAGAGGGAACCACCGCTCACTGGGCGAGAAAGCTCGCCGCAGCTCGTATGCATGACTGCCGAAAGAAAACCAGCGCAAAAGACGGAGACACAGAACAGGAACACGGGACGACGCTGGTTCTGTGTCTCAGTCTTTTGGGCTGGTTTTCTTTCTGCAATCATGCATCGACTCGCCCAGCTCACCACTCTACTGAATCGTATGCATGTTTCCCTATGACACTTTTTCTTGCAGGCGGGCACGGTTTAGAGCACGTTTTACGCAAATTATCCTCCATTGAGGTGTCGCGACCATGAAGCTATTAAAACGCAGCTATAGGGCAACCTAATTAACCGTACTCCTAACCGAAAAGAACGTGCATTGTTAAAAGCGCCAGTGCTAACCCCACACTTCACGAACCCCGCGTGTTATCGCTGAAACAGCGCGTTGTGAACAACCTTATCACATGATCGTTTCTAGCGTTTTTTTTTTCTCGTTTTCTCATAAGACTGTCCTGCAACGCGGCCTAACGACTCCTAGCGCAGTAATGACACCGCTTCATTCGCACCGGAACGAGCCCAAAGGAGAAACGGGCAAGGACGCAGAGAGACGCCCGCGAAACGACGTCGTTCCCAACGAGCCAAGGGTGCCCGCAACCTCCCTGGCGCGCGCCGGCACCGCCGTACACTTATATAGGCGTGGGAGCGTCGTCGCGACATTCGCCCGGGCCACCTACCCAGCCCCCAAGAGAGGGAGGCCACATACACCCGAGCAACGCGCCCTTGAGAGAACTATACGCACCGCACAAACTCACAAACACGGTGCATGTGCGTGTTTTCTCGTGCGTATACACGGTGGAAGAATGACTTGAGAGCCCGGTCCCGCACATAGGCACGTACTACACCTTCCTCAGAGTACGTGTGTGTGCGCGCGCGCGCGAGCGCGGGTGACCTCGTTCCTACGAGCGTCAGCCCACAAGTTGTTTTCCCACGTGCGCTGCCGCCGAGGCCCAGCCAGTGCGCGGCGGGGAGAGAATGCATGCGGTGAGCGCACACCGTGATCGTTTCGCCGCTGTATATGTAAGTTCGCGGTTATACGCACCGGACGAAAAAGATGAGGGAGCTAGACACGGAACGGGCTATACGCAGGGCACGTCGCTGCGTCTGCATTAGGTGCCCAATGTGTATAGCCTCTGGTTTCGAAGAACGCTAACACAGGGGCTAGCAGTCTTCATGATTGCATGCCTCGGTGGTGATCGTACAGATGATCAACCATAACCTCTTCCGGACGTGTAAGGATAGCTGAGCACCACGGGTGCTCACGGCTACTGCGTTAAAGCATGCAGCTACCGTGAAGGAGCGTGGAGTTGCTTAGGTGAATTTGCAGGCTTGCACTTGCTCCTGAAAACTGAAAAGTGGTTCTTCGAGGAAATTAGATGGTGCAGTAATTGTCTCACATCTCGGTGGACACCCGCACTGCGCCGTAAGGGAAGGGAGGAAGGTGGAAGTGAAGAGCAACTCTGCCCCGAGCAACTCTACCCCAGAGCAACTATGCCAAAGAGCAACTATGCCAAAGAGCAACTATGCCAAAGAGCAACTATGCCAAAGAGCAACTATGCCAAAGAGCAACTATGCCAAAGAGCAACTATGCCAAAGAGCAACTACGCCAAAGAGCAACTACGCCAAAGAGCAACTACGCCAAAGAGCAACTACGCCAAAGAGCAACTACGCCAAAGAGCAACTATGCCAAAGAGCAACTACGCCAAAGAGCAACTACGCCAAAGAGCAACTACGCCAAAGAGCAACTACGCCAAAGAGCAACTATGCCAAAGAGCAACTATGCCAAAGAGCAACTATGCCAAAGAGCAACTATGCCAAAGAGCAACTATGCCAAAGAGCAACCATGCCAAAGAGCAACCATGCCAAAGAGCAACTATGCCAAAGAGCAACTATGCCAAAGAGCAACTATGCCAAAGAGCAACTATGCCAAAGAGCAACTACGCCAAAGAGCAACTACGCCAAAGAGCAACTACGCCAAAGAGCAACTACGCCAAAGAGCAACCCTGTCCCAGAGCAACCCTGTCCCAGAACAACCCTGCCCCAGAACAACTCTGCCCCAGAACAACTCTGCCCCAGAACAACTCTGCCCCAGAACAACTCTGCCCCAGAACAACTCTGCCCCAGAACAACTCTGCCCCAGAACAACTCTGCCCCAGAACAACTCTGCCCCAGAACAAGTCTGCCAAAGAGCGACTCTGCCCCAGAACAAGTCTGCCAAAGAGCTACTCTGCCCCAGAGCAACTATGCCCGAGAACAACTATGCCCCAGAGCAACTATGCCCCAGAGCAACTATGCCCCAGAGCAACTATGCCCCAGAGCAACTATGCCCCCTGAGCAACTACGCCCCCTGAACAACTATGCCCCCTGAACAACTATGCCCCCTGAACAACTATGCCCCCTGAGCAACTATGCCCCCTGAACAACTATGCCCCCTGAACAACTATGCCCCCTGAACAACTATGCCCCCTGAACAACTATGCCCCCTGAGAAACTATGCCCCTGAGCAACTATGCCCCCTGAGAAACTATGCACCAGAGCAGCTCGTGCAACGCAGAATATCTGTCCATTGCTCAAACAGATAAACAAGTGCTCCCTCCGGGCATGTGAGGAACGATGTCAAGATAGTTGAGCACCACAGGTACTCGCGGCTACTGCATTAACTCATCCATTTCCTCTGACAGTGCGTGTACAGTTGCTCTGGTCCGGCGCCAAGCCTGCGCGCGCTTCTTGCCGATTATGGATGACCCATCTCTACTTGACCGAAGACGTCGAGGTGCCGTGGTTACTCCGAGACTAAGACTAACAGAAGCGCTAGTTTCGCTCTGCGAAGTCTTACGCTGGTGAGGGTAGCAAAACGGCTGCTTGTCCTCACGATTCTAGGGCCAGGTCCAAGAAGGTGCACTTGGCAAGCACGTATTTCTACTCATTAGAATTTAATTGGACACGTGTTTAGGAAACGCGTTCAAGTATGCCTTTCCAGCGCCTGAGATCTGGCGATATCTCCGATGCGCACCAGGCGAGAGCGATCTCACTAGTCTAGACATGCGCTGTGAACGTGCCTGCCTCCCGCTCTGCATACGGGGCGGGACGGTTTTCCATCCCTAATGTGGCATAGACCGTGCCTTCACCATTATTCCTTCAAGTCTCACAGAAACGTTTCCCCGTGCACTAAGTTTTGTTCTAACGGCCACTAACTATTCTGTACACTTGTTTAAAAGAATAGCAAGATGTGAAAGGGAAAAATACAACGACGACAATGATTTCGGCCACTTCTATTCGCTCATTCAGCCCAAATGATAGACAGTAATATTCAGCCCGAAGGCGTTTGAGATTTACCGCAGCGAATATCTGGATCAATCGGTACCAAAACGCGGCAGTTTGCGTTTCATCCTAGCCTATACAACAGCGTCCCCCGAGGAAATTTTGCAGCAAACTGCGCCGGCGCGCCATAGCGCGGGGGAAGATTGCGCGGCGGGTACAATATCCCCGCAATATTGTACACCCCACGCTCATTATGCACCACTCGAGAAAGCGACGTCGCTCGAGCCCTATCACGCTGCCGAAATGTGGCTCCCATTTTCCCCGCAAACCACTCGTGAAACATCCTCCCACGGGTGCATCGATCGACTGTCCGCTCCTCCACCTTGACGGAGGAGGTGGAGGCAAGGGGAGCCACAAAGACTCGCCGCTCCTCCCGTTCGTACGCAAGCGATGCGTCCCGGCTCCGGCAGCAGCCCGAGCGACGTCCGCGGCTCCCACGTTCGTTACAATAATAACCCACAACTCGTTCCGCGCGGTCTCGTTTGGAGGCGCGCGATCGACATCTCGCGAAGACGGCCCGCACAGCGGGGAACCGCCGTCTATAAACAGAACAATGGACCCGCCGCGCCCCGCCGCAGAGTGTGTACACAAACAACTCTTCTTCTCTTCCTGGTGCCCCCGCGAGAGTGTGCGTACTTGTGTGTTCGCGCACTATGCTCGGCGTACATACGGACGTGGCGCGGGCTTCCCCCCGGACGCTTGTCACACAGCGTCGCGGAACAAGACGGTGTGTGTGATGATCTGTCGCCGCCACGAGCCGTGCACGTGATGATGGGTGGTGAGAGAAAGAGGCCGCGCACTCGTGACAGGAGCGCGATACGCGACGGATACCGCTACGGGACCTCCTGGCGAAAGCTTTGAAATCCCGTTAGTAACAGTGGCTGACGCAAGAACCGGTAGCGGCAGAAACAATGGTGGGGGCTGAATGACTACCTGTACCCCTTCCCCTATAGCTGTAAATTGGTATATGGGGGTTTAACGCCCCAAGGCGACTCAGGCTATGAGAGACGCCGTAGCTATAAATTATTCATCCAGGACCACACAACCCCCTTCTTTCTGCATATCAACGCACTACAGTATGGTACAACTGAAGAACGAAGCTGCTTTTCCCCGTCAGAGGACCCTCTTCCAGCCAATGGCGTAGGCCGATTCTCGTGAGCCTGCTAGCGTGACAATGCAGGGAGCGGCGTGACGAAGTAGGGAGGGGACTATCCCCGACCATGCCGGAAGGGGACTAACGCTTTCATCTGCCACTCCCTGTATAGTCACGCTAGCAGGCTCATGATAATCACCCGACGCCATTGGCTGGAAAAGAACACTCTGATGGTAAAAAGCCACTTCTTTCTTGAGTTGTGTCCGTCTATAGCCACGTAAAGCACACCCTCACCTCTCCACAAATTAACCATAAATACACCTATGGTTAGATAGCATTTTAGCATGTACCGTTGCCGTAATACTGTTACACTCAGTCAGCACGAGCATGCGCACAGATGGCTGAAGGAGTGCTTTAGAGCGCTTGTATTGTCCCTATGCAAGTGCTTTGTAACAGGAGCAAATGAACAAATATGAGACTAAACTGTAGCGAAAATAATGATTAATAAACGCGGAAATCAAAATAGAAACAACGCAGTCCTCCACAAGTTAAGCTCCATTTGTCATATCAACACTCAACACGCGTTCGATTTTGTTTGTTGATTCCGGTATATCGCGCCACCGCTGAAATCGCAACGAATTCAATTTTGATGTCCCTCGTTCACGCACGCCCCGTTCCCACCTCGGCCACGCACGCAGGCTTGCGCAAGGCTGTGCCTTAATCCAGCCAGACCGCAGCGGGAGGTGAAGATAAGGCCGCAGAAGCCGCCGCTTGCGTGCATAGACAACGTCCGTGGCGACGCCTTCGCGAGACACCCACGTTAATTCTTGACGCTTCGGTTTTTCTCCTTCGACAGCTGAGGCAGTTCCGTTCATCGATATGTAAGCCGCCGGCCGCTGAGGATGGACTCAATACACAACTAAGCGACTGCACTTATTACTACTTTACGAACTTGTTACCCACGAGAACACTGAGAACACTGGATTTCTTACTGCAGGTAAACTGCCATCCGCAGGCGTTTGTGTCTTTTGTAGATATTTTGCTCCGATAGAGTGCTAACGCACGACGGAAGTGCGCTTAGTCCATTCCGACATTAAACAACAGCATAAGCGTCAAGCGGTGCGCTCTAGATGAACAGAGAAAAATTCAGACCACGAACAGACAAAGATGATAAACATTTTATGAATGCATCCCACAAACTCTGCAAATGATGAAGGGCGCTAAACGCGCAAGTGAACAAAGTGTATGCGAGCAAGTGCAATGCTGGCAATGCATTGGAAAATGCGCGATCCAGCGCTTGATGCAATGCACCATATGCCATAGTTCTAAGTTCACTTGAGGATGGCCAATATTACTCCCTCTGTTCAGCAATCAGAAGTACGGCATTTTTAAAAATTTGACGTGGATGTAAGTCTGTTTGTTTTACATCCAAGGCAAGTTAGGCTTTTCCAGCCGTTTCCGACAGCACTCCTAATGTGAACTGCAGCTACCAGAGGGCCCGCCGCGGTGGCCCAGTGCTTAGAGCGCTCGGGTACTGATCCGGAGTTCCCGGGCTCGAACCCGACCACGGCGGTTGCGTCTTTACGGAGGCAAAACGCTAAGGCGCCCGCGTGCTGTGCGATGCCAGTGCACGTTAAAGACTTTAACCCCATGTGGTCGAAATTATTCCTGATCGAGCCCTCTACTACGGCACCTCTCTCTTCCTTTCTTCTTTCACTCCCTCCTTTATCCCTTCCCTTACGGCGCGGTTCAGGTGTCCGCCGATATGTGAGACAGATACTGCGCCATTTCCTTTCCCCAAAAACCAATTATATTATTACTACCAGAGGGGCACAGATGAAAACATCGCACTTCTCAAGGAGCACGCCCCGCCGCGGTGGCTCAGTGGTTAGGGCGCTCGGCTACTGATCCGGAGTTCCCGGGTTCGAACCCGACCACGGCGGCTGCGTCTTTACGGAGGCAAAACGCTAAGGCGCCCGCGTGCTGTGCGACGCCAGTACACGTTAAAGACTTTAACCCCAGGTGGTCGAAATTATTCCTGATCAAGCCCTCCACTACGGCACCTCTCTCTTCCTTTCTTCTTTCACTCCCTCCTTGATCACTTCCCTTACGGCGCGGTTCAGGTGTGCGCCGACATGTGAGACAGATACTGCGCCGTTTGCTTTAATAATAATAATTGGTTTTTGGGGAAAGGAAATGGCGCAGTATCTGTCTCATATATTGTTGGACACCTGAACCGCGCCGTAAGGGAAGGGATAAAGGAGGGAGTGACAGAAGAAAGGAAGAATGAGGTGCCGTAGTGGAGGGCTCCGGAATAATTTCGACCACCTGGGGATCTTTAACGTGCACTGACATCGCACAGCACACGGCCGCCTTAGCGTTTTTCCTCCATAAAAACGCAGCCGCCGCGGTCGGGTTCGAACCCGGGAACTCCGGATCAGTAGTCGAGCGCCCTAACCACTGAGCCACCACGGCGGGTCAAACGTTTCCTTCCCCAAAAACCAATTATATTATTACTACCAGAGGGGTACAGATGACAACATCGCACTTCTCAAGGAGCAGCTAGCTTCGGTGCTAAAGTTTATGACAGTGCCGAGTGCCTCGCCGCTTAGTTCCCACTCGCAAATTCTCCTTATCCTCTCCGAAGGCCGAGTCCGGAAGCCGATAACGGCAAGCGCCTCTACCGCCTCGCCGTCTCGTTACGCCAGACTCCGGGCACAGCCACTCGCTGCACGAAACTTTGCGGCAGCAAGAGCGCCAGACCTTCTTGTCGCAGCGTCGGAAGTTGCGTGAGCGGGTTGCTCGAAGGCAGCCAGAAAGCGTGGTGCGGAGATAGGGATCCGTCTGGCGATGGGCGAGAGCCAACGTGAACCACTTTCCGTGCCGCAGCCAGTCAGGAGAGCCTGAAGGAACGCTGCGTGTGTGAGCGTCTGTATAGGAGCGTGTATGAGCGTCTGTAGGAGCGTGTGCGACGTGAATACACATCGATCTGTCAACTCAAGCGGCGGCGCCGGAGCCTTTCTTCTCCAAGCGCCTACGCGTAGAGAATGGAGACGCTCACGCTGTATACGCGTAGTTTTGATGGGAAGGCGGCGCAACTTGCGACTGCAGAGAGGTGGACACTCTTCGAGAAGCCGTCGCCGCAGCCGCCACGGAGCGAGCCCCAGAAACGACGTCGATGTGCCACCGAGATAAGAGAGAGCGAACCGCGGAAAAGGCGTTTCCTTCCGTCGCTGCTGCGGCTTGCTGCTGCCGGTTCCAGTTTCCGTAAATACGCTACGCGCCTGAAGCTTAACCAGTGACAAGTGAGCCGAATATTCGTCGAGAGGAGGTGTAAAGAAAAAAAGCGCTGAATAATTATCTCACTCTGGTTGGACACATTAGCTGAACCATGAGGGAAGGGACGAATGTACACTCTAAGCAGAAGGGGGTGGAAACGGATTAAACTCCCTTTTTTACTCCTTTTGGGTGTATTCGCGTTTACAGTTTCCGTGTTTACAGTGGCCCCGCCGCGGTGGCTCAGTGGTTAGGGCGCCCGACTACTGATCCGGAGCTCCCGGGCTCGAACCCGACCGCGGCGGCTGCGTTTTTATGGAGGCAAGACGCTAAGGCGCCCGCGTGCTGTGCGATGCCAGTGCACGTTAAAGATCCCCAGGTGGTCGAAATTATTCCGGAGCCCTCCACTACGGCACCTTTCTTCCTTTCTTCTTTCATTCCCTCCTTTACCCCTTCCCTTACGGCGCGGTTCATGTGTCCAACGATATATGACAGATACTGCGTCATTTCCTTTCCCCCGAAAACCAATTATTATTATTATTATTATTATTATTATTATTATTATTATTATTATTATTATTATTATTATTATTATTATTATTTACAGAGTGCACTCTAAGCACGAATACGCCTACATGGGAGTAAGCTGTCCACTGGCGCACTCCCTTTAATAAAAGGGTGTGCGCTATAAGAGAGTTTACTCCGTTTTTACTCCGTTCTGTTTAGAGTAATACAAAGAAGAGAAAAGTGCAGGTACAGTCCTGGTCATGGCCCTGCTCAAATACCTTGAGGCAACAAGGCGTTCTTTCGAGTCGTATGGTGGAGCACTTACGGTGCGCGCTGAAGATCAGAATGGTCTTGAAAGGTGTAATATGGCGTTCTCCTTGATCTATAAAGATGCAAATTCTCAAGGACGCCATAAATCTCACAGCGTTCGGCTGAAAATCGAGCTATGTGGCAAGACAAGACGTACTAAGCACTGTCTAGGATTTGAGTGAACGGTTGGGACCCCCTTTAGGTTTGGAAATCGCCGTGTCCGAATAAGCCATACACTTGCAAACTGTAGACGTCCCTGCCGAGAACTATGAGACAGTTCGCACACGCCGTTAGTATAGAGAAAGGCAGAAGAAAAAAAACGGTTTCAAAGCCTGTTGCTTGTTTAATATGGTATGTCGGGCAGACGCAGCAATTTATGGAAGGAAATATTCGTCGGTTCGCGTGTTCCCAATCGAATCGAAGAAGCTGTTTCGTCGGGGGACTTCGGGACAGTGCCGTGTTACATATCTGTTGCCTTCGGCGTTTGTTGACAGCCTAAGCGCTGCATGCTGCGGATGCAGCACGACCTGTGGCACATGAAATAACCATGCTCGACTAAGCGCCAGGCTAAAATGCAAAGGAGAGCGACAGCTGAAGTCATCGCCTTGATCAACCGCGTTACCTAACAGTACTGGAAGCAACTTGTCAGCAACAACAAGCGATAACGCCAACCTGCCACGATTACTGCCAACTCGAAACTTTCCCCTGCGAGGCTTGCGATGTTGCTACCGATTTACTGCACTGAACGTATATATGCACTTGAGGTGGACATCTGAACTTGTATTGTACTGTAACGAAGGAAGTACGAAGTAAGCCAGAAGTGGTCAGATAAGAGGATGTGTGGAGCCGTGTTATGAGTGCACGAACAGTGTGCGCACAAAGATCTGTCCCTGCAGACGTGGTGTGCCTGCAGCAGTGACGCCACTTGAGCAACTCCGATCCAGCTCCCTCAACGCCGAGACAGCTCCCTCAACTCCGAGCCAGCTCCCTCAACTCCGAGCCAGCTCCCTCAACTCCGAGCCAGCTCCCTCAACTCCGAGCCAGCTCCCTCAACTCCGAGCCAGCTCCCTCAACTCCGAGCCAGCTCCCTCAACTCCGAGCCAGCTCCCTCAACTCCGAGCCAGCTCCCTCAACTCCGAGCCAGCTCCCTCAACTCCGAGCCAGCTCCCTCAACTCCGAGTCAGCTCCCTCAACTCCGAGTCAGCTCCCACAGCACCGAGCTAGCTCCCACAGCACCGAGCTAGCTCCCTCAACTCCGAGCTGCTACAATACCAAGGCCGAAAATGGGCCACGCTCAGTAATATCGGAGGTCTGTTACAGTCTTTCCTTGCAGTGTTGTTTCCGTTACTTTGCTTGAGTTGATTTGTCACGACGCCCCTAACGACGCTAAAATGTTAACGTCGGCAATAGAGCAAATTTCTTAAACTAAAGCTTCTACGGACATTGAAAATGAAAATTGTTTTTTTTTGGGGGGGGGGGGGGAAGAAAATGGCGCGGTATCTGTCTCACATCTCGGCGGACACCTGAATCGAAACGCTGCCGCCGCGATGGAGGCGAAACGCAAAGGCGCCCGTGTGCTGTGCGATGTCAGTGCACGTTAAAGATCCCCAGGTGGTCGAAATTATTCCGCAGACCTTCACTATGGCACCTTTCTTCCTTCGTTCAGTCCATCCTTTACCCCTTCCCTTACGGCGCGGTTCAGGTGTCCGCGCCGAGTGTTTTCACGGTGTTGATGCGGTAGCCTATGTGTCTATTCGTGCTTTATAACGGCGCACATTCGTCAGAGACAGTGCTACGCTGTTTCTTTCATTAATTCGGAGGAGAAGAAACGTCTCCAGGACGGACCAATGGTGACATAAGCGCCTTGGTGCCAATGTCTGCCGAATATTGAGTACTTTTGCTATCACATGCGAAAGCGCGCGAGTACGACTTCTCCTTACAGAAGTGCCGTCTCAAACCCGCGACCTAGCAGAACTACCAGCTTCCGTTGCCGCTAATACGTCGTAGAAACGTTTGTCCCCGATAGCACATGCTGTCGCTGTGTGTGTCTAGTACAACGCGGCTGCGAACAGTGTATCGATAAACAAGAAAACGTCCGCGGAAACAAACAAAGCCCTGGAAGTGCTGAAGGCATGCGCGTAACAGCCGCTCCAAAGAATGCTCCAAAGAAAAGGGCTACAAAGAATGCTCGAAAAGGGAGAGAAGTGGCGTTGGGATTAGCCAGAGTACCGGTTTAGGAGTTGTCCGCTCCGTGAGTGAACGAAAAAAAAACACGAAAGCAAAAAGAAAAGATAAAAAGGCGGCTCTCCCCTTAATGACCGAGTGCCGAGGAGGCTCCCGCTGGTTACAGCGGTCAGCGCCGCCGCTGCTGCTGCTACTGGGGAGGCATGCCATGCCTGAAGGCACAAACCGGCGGCGTGGAAGTGTTCCGGTAAGCGTATAAACGATCGCTTATGAGGAACGAGATCGCGCACTCTCGCAACCAACACGCTCTGGTCGCCAGGGGATATTTTGTCCGAGGAATCGCCACTTTGAAGCCTGGAATCTTCCCTGCTCTGTTTACAACCTAGTTTGCAACGAGCGAAAAAAAAGGCAATACAAACACACTGTTCAAGGATTACTCGCAAATTCAAGCGAGCGCTTGCTTCGCTGAAAGGATCGCTGAGAACATATTCCTACTATAGTAGGATACAACTTAATGAAACAGCGCTTAACGCTGGGCCACGATCTGCGGCGTACTGTATTACTGCGCTAGCCAGTCACAAATGTAAACGAAATCAGCTTTTTACTGTTTGACTTTATTATACAAGTCAGTTGTCAAAATTCTAGAGCTTATAACTTTTTTTTTCGTGATTAGCTTCTTGCTTAGGTCACAAGAGAAATTTTAACAGCGGACTACGTTTTTGTCGCGGAGGAATTCTGTGCGCCGGTCCTAAATGTGGGCGGAGCTTGACTGCAGACTTAAGTTGAATAACACCATCTGCCGGGCTAATTGGTTGTGGTCCATATGTATCAGCAGCGCGAACACAAAAAGGAAGAAGGAGAAGATAGTCAGCGCTCTGTACTATCTTCTCCTTCCTTTTTGTGTTCGCGATGCTGATACATATAGACTTAAGTTGTATCCGACTATAGACGTATAACACTGGATCTAGAAGAGCCCTGCAGGGTTTGTTTCACACTGTCCGCAAGCGACTAACAGTACAGTCTTTGTCAAAAGTACACAGCCCAAGGGGTCTGCTTCTGAGCCGTGCAGCGCGGCTCCCCTTGCATACCCAGGGACCCTAATCTCACGAAGGCGGGAGTAACCTAAGTCCTCCACCCACCCAAGCTTAGGGCTGTCAAATGTGCTAAAGAGCACGTCTACACGGCTTGGAAGCAAATTCCTTGGGCTGCGTATTTTTGACAAAGACGATACATGACGTTTAGCAGAATACTTCCTCTTGACATCGGATTTCGACATCAAATTTTGACATCGGACAGTCAAAGACAAAATTGATGATAATAATAATAATTGGTTTTGGGGGGAAAGGAAATGGCGCAGTATCTGTCTCATATATCGTTGGACACCTGAACCGCGCCGTAAGGGAAGGGTAAAGGAGGAAGTGAAAGAAGAAAGGAAGAGAGAGGTGCCGTAGTGGAGGGCTCCGGAATAATTGATGCCGAGAGTCTGGTTCCCCGCCTCCACATACACACAAAGCGGTATCATAGATCTGCATTACAAAGCTGCATTTTGCGTTTATTATAATAAAGACGTGCATGCTGCCGTTAACGGGAAACTTTGAAAGCGTGCGCTGTCCTCTGACACGAGCACGGATCTCAGCGCCCTGCGAATTTAGAGAGTTTTAGCTAACCGCACACAGCTGCGGTGCATGCCTCGTATGCGCCGGTGCACAGCATTACAAGTTTCAGACAAAATTCTGCTTTCAGATTAACTGCTCTAACCATGTCAGCGTTTGCGCTGTAAGAGTTTTATTTGGACTCTGTTTCTTTTTTTGTCACAGTTGTGCAAAGGCCGGCGGCGACTGCTTATAGAGATTTCCACCTGTATGTCAATAAGTTATTTCGCGCATTCATAACAAGTTGAAATACAATTAAAGGTCTGCTTAACGCCAAAGCACTACTTTTGACTTAAGGGTTGGTTGTCACTGCCCAATGGTCGCGCCGACTACCAGCTGACACCGAGCACACGTTCCCGAAGTTTGCTGCAGGGGCCATAATCCCTAAAAGCGAGTGAGTCTATGCCGATTTATAACCTTATAAAGTTATCAGATACGGAGTCATAAAAAATTGAGCGGTTAATTCTAACGGAGCTTACGTCAAGTTTTCAGGTTATCTTCTATTGGTTCTAAGAACGACATAATAAAATATTCCACCCAGCTCTTTACACAATTTATTAAATCGTTCTATTTTGGACTAGAGTTTTGGTTCCGGTTTCTGTAGGCTATGACATCGAATATCAGTACACAGGTGACATGCGCTCATAGAACAATGCGGCATTTGCTGCTCCGTTGTCCGCTTCGAATGCGCGTGACTTCTGGCCGTCTGTTATTAGCAGCAGACGACGATGCAGCAATTGTGTCACTGTTCTATGAGCGCATGTCACCTGTGGCTGTTGCGGGTACTCAGCTTTGACGTCACACCCCGTGAGAAGGGAAACCGAAACTATATGAAAAAGCTTGCTGTAAGGATTTATCTAAAGACCACTGGGATACATCATGCATCTCCAGTTCTGCCTTCTTGAGACCCTGAGCCCCTTCAACTACACATGGCGACTCGCCCGACGCTCTTCCGCACTACGGGCGGTAACGATTACGCGAGTAGTAATTTTATTGGTTGTGTCTCCTAAATTTTACGAGCTATACACACGATAAAAAAAAGATCGGTGTAATGACGGATGGAACATTTTTGCCCAAGATAAAAAAACAGCACAACGGCAAGAAAGAGGTCCAAAGTGGTATCGTCGCAGGAGGCCAGCTTTACTATTGCACGATCAATCGTTACGTCAAGCCTGAAGACAAAAACACAACCGCTGTAGCACGAAATACAAATCCTTCAATATTCATGTTGGGGTGAATCCTTCGACCGGAAAAGAGCTTTTAGCTTCGAACAAAACCAGAAAATGATAGCCAGGAAGCAAACTTCCCAGCTGCGATAAACAAATGAAAAACTCGGGATGAAATTTATGGTCCATTAAACCAATGAGGTTGGATAGCTGGCGATGCAAATTGAGAAGAATTGCACAATTGAACTGAGAAGGATTGAGTGAGTCTGTCTGTCCGTCTGCTCGAGTCTGCCTGTCTGTACAAGTCTGTCCGAGTCTGTCTGAGCGTGTCAGTCTGTCCGAGTCTGTCTGAGCGTGTCAGTCTGTCCGAGTCTGTCTGAGCGTGTCAGTCTGTCCGAGTCTGTCTGAGCGTGTCAGTCTGTCCGAGTCTGTCTGAGCGTGTCAGTCTGTCCGAGTCTGTCTGAGCGTGTCACTCTGTCCGAGTCTGTCTGAGCGTATCACTCTGTCCGAGTCTGTCTGAGCGTGTCACTCTGTCCGAGTCTGTCTGAGCGTGGCACTCTGTCCGAGTCTGTCTGAGCGTGGCACTCTGTCCGAGTCTGTCTGAGCGTGGCACTCTGTCCGAGTCTGTCTGAGCGTGGCACTCTGCCCGAGTCTGTCTGAGCGTGTCAGTCTGTCCGAGCCTGAGCGTGTCAGTCTGTCCGAGCCTGTCTGAGCGTGTCAGTCTGTCCGAGCCTGTCTGAGCGTGTCAGCCTGTACGAGTCTGTCTGTCGGTCTGCCTGAGTCTGCCTGTCGGTCTGCCTGAGTCTGCCTGTCGGTCTGCCTGAGTCTGTCTGTCTGTCTGCCTATGCTTGTTAACGTTCCACAAGTTCACAGTCTCCTTCAGCCAAGGGCCACCACACAACCACCCCAAAGGCGACACTCTAACGGTCTTCGGCTTTTACGTCCGCCGGCGGGGGCCCATGCGCAGGAAGGGGACCCGCAGAGCAGCGGCCAAACACACCGCCCCTCCTGTTCGCGCAGAGCACATACGGCCGCGCCGCTGATCCAGGAAGGAGAGCCGCGCTGTGCCCCCGGGCTACACGTCCGGACCGGGCACTTGCGCCGGCCGAGGAATGCGGCGGCACCTTCCCCCTTCTCCCTCTCTACCTCCGCACATCTTGCACGCACGCACACACGCCGTGAGAAGCGCGTTCTGAAGGGTGCCTCAGGCACGGCAGCGGCATTCTGAGGGATGACGGAGCTATAGGCATCGGAACGACGTTCTGAGGGATGGTCCAGCCCCGAGCAGTTCAGCGGCGTGCTGTAGGATAACCGAGCCCTAGAAACTGTAGCGGCATTCTGAGGAATGCTCTATCCCCAGACACAGCAGCCGCGTTCTCAGGGATGACCAAGACCCATGCATTGCAGTGGCGCTCTGAGCGATGACACCAACCTAGGCACATGCAGCGGTGTTGTGAAGAATGACAGCCCTAGGCCCTACAGCAGCGTTCTGAACGATGACCCCACCCTAGGCACATGCAGCGGTGAACTGAAGAGCGACCCAGCTTTGTAGGCGTTCAAGCAGAGGGCGCTTCACCTGGGCCGGAGAGTGTGAGCCCTTGGGCAGCGAAAACGCGGCCTCCTCTGCTTGCACAATGCCCAACCCAATTGTGAATGTGGCAGCCACTGGAGCGCACACATGTAACGGAGCTGCTTGCCAAACAAGGCATTGCCAACTCGCCTTTGCCACGGTTGACGAACGTCAACTGTAGGCGAGGAGGGCGTCTTCATCGACAGCGTCTGTCTTCAAGTCGTGATATATTTGCTCCGTTTAGCGAGGGAGCCTTAAGGTCTGCGTGTGGCCTCAGAACGCTGTTAATTACCGTGGTTATACGGCTGCTGCTTTTCTTTCCCTCACGTGCAGAGATCGTTCACAGTTAGGCGTAAGAACATAGTAGTGTGTCGTGTCTATGTCGGTAGAAGGCACCGCGCTGCGTCTCAGCCGTTTTGCGTAAGGTACGACGGTGACGGTTTCCTTGCGGTCACCATTGCCGCAGCCGTCACAGAAGACCTTTGATTTGTTCGGTTGTACACAGCTATGAGAAACACGGTACACAATCTGAGACACGAGACACCTCGATCTGTAAACGTACGCCGACCCAAACTTGCAACGACAAAGCAAGCTCCGTTCTGCCACCCTTGATGCTTACAGAGATCTGGACACCGAAGCTCTAATGCCAGCTCCCTCACGGTGTATCGTCTGACGTCCGCGGCGTGTGACAAACGAAACGGCTCAACGCCTCCCCGAGAAACACGCTGCCAACGGCCGGAACAAAGTCCACCCCCAAGACGAGTCCACGAACAGGTTGGAGACGGACCCTAGCGAGTGGAAACAGCTGCAAAGGCCCCGGCCAGCCGGGCCCTGTTTACACACAGTCCGCCGCCAACGGATAGAATGTCGCGACTTGGCTTCCATCTCTGGCGAGCGCCAACAAAAAGACGCCATCCGGCGTTGCTAAACGAAACCCGTCCGCAGTGCCGAGTTTAGCGCCCTTCAAGAAAAAGCGCTGAGGTGCCAGTTAAGTGGAACAAAGACGTTCGATGACGAGATATTGGGTATAAGCTGCCTTCCTTGCGCTGGAGCTGAAGCAAGGTCGAATGCGTCGCCTGGGAAAAAGTCGAGATCATTGGCATCTCCTTTTGTTATATCTCGTTGTATAGCGCGGAGGGTTCCTGTCACGCCCGGTTTATAAACAGCTTGCTAAGCAGAAGCTGAAGTTCTGCGTACTACTCCTGCACCGCTTCCCCGTGTTCTGCACAGAAAAAAAAAAGGGTTCGCTGTGACGATCGTCATGAGGCTATCCAGCTAAATACGAATTCGAAGCTCACCGCTGGAATAACCCACAATTAACCTACAGCTTCCAACATCTACTGATTTAGAGCATTAATTGCTACACCTATAAACGTGAGGTATCCTGAGAGCACTGTTCTGTTCCGCAAGACCAAGCACACATTTAGGAAATATATATACGTACCATAGCTCACAGTAATCATTACAGATATTCACCTACACCCGCTTGTTACGCAGTGACGTCTCAAACTCGATGACGTCTTTCCTTTCCGTTAGATTCGTTGACCAAACACACTGTCGGAGTTTTTTATAGCGATGTTTATTGCCTCAGGGCATAAAAAAAGGTACGTAATGGTGGCTGAAAGAAGATCACGGCTAAATAAAAAAAGAATTGTCTGATCTAATGCAGTCGAGGAGTGAGCTATGAAGCTATGATGCAATCCCTGCCCCCAAGCGATATACGACGAAGGATAGTGCGGCAAAAGACCAGCTGTCGCCAGGTGCCGGATTCTCGACGACTTGTTGAACCCTGCTAGAGCCTAGGACTTATGAAGTCTCCTTTTTGTACAGTATCCTAATCTCTCAAGGAGAATCATACAAGACTTTCTCTCCCTCACGGCCTCGGGAAGTGGTTCTGCACGAAGGCGGAGAGACGACGGAGAGATGAAGGCGAAGGGGGTACAGAAACAATCAACTGACTTCCTCGTAACATTTTTCGTTGACGAAGGTAGCGAGGACAACAAATTTCTACCGATAATGCCCGTCACATATAAGCATGCTAAGTTCAGACTGAGGCCAACTGTTGTCGCCATAGAGGCGTTATGAGCTTAGGAATTCTCGGCTACGCTACATATGCTTTTTCAGCGCTTGTGTGAAGAGCACCTCACGTGATGAGGGTAAGTTGCGGGCCACAAAGGATTCCAGAAGCCAGCGAAGGAAAAGATTACGGTATTTTGAAAACTAAAAGCCCGTTTTGTCCAGAGCCGTAATCAAAGAACGCTGTAAGAGGTTAGGGAAGCCCCCGACAACAGAGATGGGGTTGGAGACTGAAGGGCAGACCTCTAATAAGAGATATGAGACAGGAGACTGAAGCCACCCACTAAAACAGGTGACAGCACTGTATTGCTGAATGATTAAATCAAAAGCTTAAAGCAGCAGAGGCTGAGAAGTGTTGATCCTTGGCTCGGCTGATTTCGATAAACGCTCCAGCTGAAATTTCCCGCTTCAAATTTCCTGTCTTCCACCTATCCTGCGCATTACAGACTTCAACAGAAGCTCATCCGACGTCATAACTTCATGTGCGTTAATTCTGCAACGACGAAGGAAGCTTCGCAAATTGAACATCGCGGAAGAAATTTCAGAAAGAGACCAATTTATAATAATAATAATAATTGGTTTTGGGGGGAAAGGAAATGGCGCAGTATCTGTCTCATATATCGTTGGACACCTGAACCGCGCCGTAAGGGAAGGAATAAAGGAGGGAGTGAAAGAAGAAAGGAAGAATAGGTGCCGTAGTGGAGGGCTCCGGAATAATTTCGACCACCTGGGGGTCTTTAACGTGCACTGACATCGCACAGCACACGGGCGCCTTAGCGTTTTTCCTCCATTTATTGACGCGCTTCTATTTGGGCAAGAAAAATTCCAGCCAAGGAGCTCTTCCTTCGATTCTACGCAATTTATTCAAGGAAAAGTCCAATCAAGAAGCTCATTCTTCGATTCTACGCAATTTATTTCGGGCTGTGCATTGGCACGAATGAGAAAATAAAGACTCGAGAACCAGCACGGCTCACGTATACGCGTATCGTATACACGGCTTCACGGACTGAGTGACTCGCGGTGGGAGAAAGAAAGGCAACCGTCTCCACGCCAAGTGATCAGCGGAGTGCGTGGTGTCTCGGCGATTGTCATCGGCGCTAACGAGCCCGGAAAAGCGTTCGTCCAGTGGCGCGGGACGCCGCCAGCAATAGAAAGGGGAAAGGAGAACGCACCGCCCGCCACATGGGACAAGTACATACGGCTGTCGGGAGACAATTTGCATATTTCACGCTCCCGCGGTTGTCGCACTCGACCGACCGAGTTCGTCGTGTCTGGACCTCAATGGAGGGAGCGTCTAGGAGAGACAAAAAGGTGGCACGGAATGCACTTTCGCTGGAGAGACCCGTACGGCCGCCGCCGAACTTGACGCTGACACTTTTCAGCCTCCTCTTGTTTTCTTTTTTTTTTCCGCGGCTGCCACAGCTTCCTTAGTCTTTCACTGCCAATGATTCAGCGTTGCGGTTGATGTCCACTGCGAAAATAACTGCGGGTGATTTTGCACAGGTCTGGGCCGCAGCTGTGGTTTCCGCCTATGGGATTGCGGAATTGGTTTGGTTTATGGGGGTCTAACGTCCCAAAGCGACTCAGGCTATGAGAGACGCCGTAGTGAAGGGCTCCGGAAATTTCGACCACCTGGGGTTCTTTAACGTGCACTGACATCGCACAGCACACGGGCCTCTAGAATTTCGCCTCCATCGAAATTCTACCGCCGCGGCCGGGATCGAACCCGCGTCTTTCGGGCCAGCAGCCGAGCGCCATGACCACTGAACCACCGCGGCGGCTATTGCGGAATTGAATTGAAAATTGGTTGTTGGGGCAAGGAAACGGAGCAGTATATGTCCCACATCTCGGCGGACATCCGAACCGCGCCGTGGGGGAAGGGATAAATGAGGGAGTTAAAGAAGAAAGGGAGAAAGAGGTGCCGTAGTGGAGGGCTCCGGAATAATTTCGACCACCTGGGGTTCTTTAACGTGCACTGACATCGCACAGCACACGGGCCTCTAGAATTTCGCCTCCATCGAAATTCTACCGCCGCGGCCGGGATCGAACCCGCGTCTTTCGGGCCAGCAGCCGAGCGCCATAACCACTGAGCCACCGCGGCGGCTATTGCGGAATGGAATTGAAAATTGGTTGTTGGGGCAAGGAAACGGAGCAGTATATGTCCCACATCTCGGCGGACATCCGAACCGCGCCGTGGGGGAAGGGATAAATGAGGGAGTTAAAGAAGAAAGGGAGAAAGAGGTGCCGTAGTGGAGGGCTCCGGAATAATTTCGACCACCTGGGGATCTTTAACGTGCACTGAGATCGCCCCGCACACGGGCGCCTTTGCGTTTCGCCTCCATCGAAACGCGGCCGGGTTCGAACCCGGGAACTCAGTATCAGTAGCCGAGCGCCCTAACCACTGAGCCACCGCGGCGGGTCTGGGGTTGCGGGCCAGAGAAGTTTTCTAAGGCGCCAGTCTTTCTGCAGCCGTGTCACGTGCAGTATTTTACACACCGCTAAGAAATGCGATACTTTTTGAGGCTTCAAAAGCGACGACTTACAGGCACAAGAGCAACGCTGTTTGTCTGGTACATTTGAGAAAGATTGAAAGTAACCTGGTTATATGATTGCCATCGTCACTATCGTTATTGACACTGATTTTTTTATTTGTTGCTTGCTTTGGCATATTTCCACTACATATTATTGTTGCCATCGTCATTGCTGATGATAACGATAATTTCCAGACCCCTTCGATTGACCTTCAATAAGAAGTATGAATTTAACGCCGTAAGAATAGAATAACTAGTAACACTTAAGCGAATTCCCACAACCTTCCATCTTTGCTGCACACCTGCGATCTGAGCCTTTCAGGAGTTCTCAGGTCAGTCTTGAAGGCTGCTACACGTGGTGTGTTTAGCCCGTGCTGACACAGAACGGCAGCCAGCGCATGCATGGACGACGTAATCAGCGCACGCTACTTGGGACCAGACCCGGTGTATAGGTAAGGATTCCAAACATATGTTGACGCAAAATAAACAATACGTCATAACCGTAAGTGTTTGGAGTGCTTTAACTTTCGAATAAATCACCCGATTCATTATATTCGAATAAATCACCCGATTCGTTATATGAGACTGTCAAAAATAAAATTACGTGAAAGTCATGCGCTTAGATGCACGGGACGATGATCGGGTCTCTGAAGTTTCCTGTCAACATCAATACGTCACGAGTGGGGTTACTTTAGCACGCTGTATGAGCCGTCACGTATTGATCACATGGCTGGCTGCTTGCTCGAGTGTGACTGACGCGAAACACATTCGCTGAAGAGGAGCAGCTTAGAGATGGAACTTGCACGTGTTGCTAAACTATTCATGAATTCATGACTAAGCCATTGCGGACTTTGCGACGTGGTCACGTGGGTTTTTGTCAACATCATTAGGATATCTAAGAGGGTATTTTCGTACATCGAAGCACTGCACATCGACAGCCTGTGGTCTGCTCGTGCCTGAGTGAACAGTCAGTGATCCGACTCGATGAGTTCTTCGTACTCAGTATGACGAACACAGGATGCTTGAACGAGCACTGAAAAAACATGGCTAACTTCATGTCATACTCAATCGCACCTTACGCGCGCGGAGGCAGAGAGAGGGGAGGGGGGGGGGGAGAGTGCTCAGAGGGTGGTCATCTGATAACGAAGTCAGTGAATCGTATTTTTTTCTCACGCACATTTTTCTAAGTTATGCTGCCTATATTCTACTTTTTACATGAGGCTTGAGACTGACTTGGTGTGACCTCTTGTCGCTATGTGACCTATTTTTACGGCCACACCTATAAAATAGGCCTCACATCTGCTATGAATAACCTCTTAGTGCAAGTGTGCTCTGTAACCACCAATAAGAGTTCAAAATTTTGAACGCAAAATAAAACTTCAGTATAGATTCTCTTTAGAGACACATTTACAGCTCCGAACGCAATTACAAAGTTCACCTAACACCCACATTTTCAGTGCCGAACAAAACTTCATTCACTTCTCTCCGAGCAGCATCATATAAAAGCCGACGGCGTTTCAGCAAGTAACGCCGAATATCCAAACTCACTGTGCCTGGCCTGTAGGAAGACATCTGGTAGCCAAGGTAAGTGAAATTAAGTTCAGCCTAACAGCCTCGTCTATAGTCTGGTGATCTCTCACGAACGAAGGTGGTTTGTAACGAGAATTCATGAAGGATTTTCGTGAGATCTGTTCTAAATCGATACGTGTGTTCAAAAAATTATCAACTGAAGAAATATTTCCAAGCAGTAAGTTGAGAGCACTGAGATGTTCCGCGCTAATGCATAAGGCACGTCTTGCAACGTTGTTCCGTGGGCAGTTTGCTGCGCGCGTTGCGTGGTATGTCGCAACAAAAACTAAAGAAGAACAAACTGCGCAAGGAGGATTTTCTCAATTTTGCCAGTGTTGTGAAGGTGCTCTTTCCGCCTTCTTGTGTTCTTCCTGTGTGTCTTTTATGTGTGCGCAACTCGTCTTGATAACAACCTCTTCCCAGTATAAGCCACCCCCCCCCCCCCCAAGCAAATCTAATCATAACCCCCCCCCCCCCTCCCCGGCTCTCTACCTCTAGCAACTGTTTGCCTTCACTTTGAATCCAATCTATTAACCTAACAGCCCATCAGTTGCTGGTTCTCTGTACTGAATACAACTAGATCTGCCGGGAAAGCCGATGATTCTGTTAATATGTGCCGAAAGTACAGAGTTTGTTCTGCAATCCGTACTACTTTCTTTTTGTTCCTCAACTGCACCCATTTCAATTTCCTTTCCGCAGTCCGTTGCGCTGTCCTCATCGTGACGTCACAACGTTTCGCTAGCCTTCAAGTTCTGCCTCGAAAGTAAATGCATGCAGACGCGATATCAATGAGTGCGGCCTTCGGTGTTTTATGGCACAAGCGGAACTGGCTCGAAATAAGCCACGAAGTTCGCGGTTGCATTCGAAAAATAACGCGATACCGCACAGTGCAACTTAACCGACCGGGCTCCTCACATTCCAGCGCATATGGGGAAACCGAAGGTGACATTATAATGGCACAGTCACTGCTGCCAAATGGCGGCTGGCGGCGCCCACCAGGTATACCGCTAACTTGGAAGGCGCTAGCATCGGGAGAACCGATTTGTCGCCAACTCACTCTTCTCCTGACACTCTTTCTTTCCTGTTGGCAAATTTAGGATGCAAACAGAGCATTCCTTTGGGCGATCCGGAGCGGAGCCCTGAACGAGCGAAGGAGCACAAAATCCGCCTCGGCCAATAAGAATTCGGGATTTGAATCCAACTCTCTCATCGAAGCACGCTTTTCACTACGCGGAGCAAGAAAGCGTCCTCTGGAATGCCGATTTCAGTACGGGAAAAAGTCGGTAGCCTAAAAGTGATTTGAATCTGTATTTCAGAAAGAGTAAATTTCGATAGAGTCCTTTTTTTTAAGTTTTAAAGCAACGGTTAAGAATGAAAAGATACGAAGCCGTCACATCCCTAGTTTACGTTTATGGGGGTTTAACGTCCCAAAGCGACTCAGGCTATGAGAGACGCCATAGTGGAGGGCTCCGGAAATTTCGACCACCTGGGGTTCTTTAACGTGCACTGACATCGCACAGTACACGGGCCTCTAGAATTTCGCCGCCATCAAAATTCGACCGCCGCGGCCGGGATCGAACTCGCGCCTTTCGGGCCAGCAGCCGAGCGCCGTAACCGCTCAGCCACCGCGGCGGCTACCTTCCTAGTTAAAAAGGGGAACACTCTGAGCGCTCCCATCCATGCATTCGAAACACTAAACGGTCACTGCGAATAAATCCACCCAGTTCCTGATCTCGGTAAAAAAATCTGTAGTTTGGCACTTCGGAAGTATACGCTGTTTCTTGGAAGCGTGAAAGACGAATGTATTGCTAAGAAAATGGAATTTCAGAACGCAAATTTTCTTTCTCGCCACTTGAATGAGAGTCGTGACGTAAAGATCGAAAAGAACTCCATGATCACCGTTTTCTCGAAGTGATTAGCGGTGTATATAGATTAGCCTCAGACAACATAGCTCACTGCAGTTTGCTTGTGAAAACGGCCGATGGTGGCGACGCCTGTTTTTCGATTTTTTTTTACCGTTTATAGATTTAAAGGTTCCGTTTTACGGGTATAGTAGTCTGTCATTAGAGCGCGGCATACCTCAAATTTACACTGGTCAGACAGGACGGTGTATTAACACACGTCTGAGAGAACATCTAAACTCATTAGATTCTAACCGCTCCACGAATTTAGTTTATCATTGCCGAGAGTGTAAATCATGTTTTCCTGCCTTGTATTACAGTGACATATTGTACAAACACCCCGATCAATTGGCCAGAGAAATCGTAGAAGCATACAAGATGAGAAAGAAACCAAGATTGTGCGTCATCAAACATCCCTGCTCCTACGTGACAGTGAGGTTGCCTACATCTTGACCCAACACAGTGCACGTGCCTTGTGGTTCTATTGCTTGGTTATTGCCTGTTCGCTTATATTTGCCTGTTTGCTGTGATTAAACGTTAGTTGAGAGTCAGCGCTTGTCCTGTGTTTTCTACCCTTGAAGTCCCCGTTTTCCGCGCTGTAATTTTTCAAATACCTAAAGACACAGGCCAACCTCAGCTCGTTCTCGGTGCTAGAGTCGCTTATCAGTTCCAGAGGATGGTGGCAGCATAAAAGGATAAGGGCGATGCTCTCATTCTCAGCGTCATCATCAGCTCAACTACGTCCGCTGTAGGTCAAAGACCCCTCATATATCCTTCTTATTAACCCTGGCCAGTGCCAGCTGCGACAGCCTTATCCCCGTCTACTTCCTAGTTTCATCCGCCACCTAACTTTCTGCCACCCTATGCTACTCTCTTGGAATCCACTGCGTTATTATTAAGGACCATCAGTTATCCTGCCTTCGCATTACATGCCCTGTTTACGCCCGTTTCTTGTTCTTGATTTCGACTAGGATATTGTTAATTCGGGCTTGTTCCCTGACCCACTTTATTCTCTTCCAGTCTGTTAGCGTTAAGCCAGTCATCTTCATTTCCATTGCTCGCTGCGCTGTCCTGAGTTGATGCTAAACCCTTTTCGTTAGCTCCCAATTTCGTTAGCTCCCATTACATACTTTCCTCTCGAGGCAAGGGCGGTGCTATACGCAAGTACAAACATTCGGTATTTGCCAGCGGCTTTTGGATCTTTTTTGTTTGGTTTGTTTCAGTCAAACAGATCCGGGGGGAAATGTGCGACCGGCCGAGACCACACTGGTCGCCGGGGCAGCTAGCCACACGAGCTTCAGTTATGACTCCGCGTCGACCCAATGGAGCAGAACACCCTCGTGTGTGCGCACCTCGTCTGGACCCACATCTTTTTACCTCCCGCGCCGACGCGCGCGCTGTAAGCGGGGGAAGACCGTATTGGCCCTATTACGCTCCGATGACGGCGCTTTAAAGAGCGCGCGACCGAGCACGGCAGCTGAATAACGGAGACCGCGAGTCGCGGTGAAATCGATGTCCGCGCTCAGTAGTTTTAAAGGCTGGGACGTACGCTCAAGTTTTCTTTCGTTCTTCATTTCTTTCTTTCTTCCTCTCCTTCTTTCTTTCTTTCTTTCTTTCTCTCTTTCTTTCTTTCTCTCTTTCTTTCTTACGATTATTAAGAACCTGTAGGCATTTATACAGGCCTCGTCGCGTACTAACCAGAATCCTTTTTGCCTCGAGCTTAACACCGGTTTTCTTGTCTGAACGCATGAGGAAACGAGGTCTAACGACATCTAAATGTCCCCATTACCGCTTCACCGGTTTCGGTTACGTTGCGTTAGGTAAGGAAATTCGCCTCTCGCTAAGATGAAAGTTTAGGGTCATAAATTAAAGAAGTGATACTGCAGTGAAAGTAGCGTAACTGTCCTGCTTGCATGGAACTCTCAGCCGCACCTCCGAAGAGAGCGTTGAAAGAAGCGGGGGGGAGGGGGGGGGGGGCGCACAGCCTAGGGGGTGCGCGCGTGGGTTTGCAACACACCCTAAGAGCCTGAACCCTGCACATGTGTGTTCCTCTAGGGATAAATGTCTGAACAAAGTGGGATCATATTTCTCTTACTGAGCTAGGGTGTTTACTGATGATGAGTGAACCGTTCTGCGACCCCGGCTAGCACGACACCACTTTCTGTGGCGAACACAGAGACCGCACAGCCAGAACGCACATGCTAGAGCTATCGACAGCGCTTGCGGCCGGAGCAGGGAAAAAAAATGTGAAGAAAAAGACAGCTGATAACAGTGAAAGCGATCACTCCCGCCAGCGCTAAATAATAACAAAGTTGGTGACAAATCAGTCCTTACGACGACTGCATCTTTCGCGGATGCCTCTGCCGCAAGGGAAGGTAAAAGGGGTACGATGAACTGGGTATACGCGATTGCCGACAAAGCCGCCTTAAAGCAGTGACTTTTTTTTCTCTTATTCAGCTGCGCTCGAATGCGAGCTGATTGGCGCCCAAGCATTCCCTTTCTCCTGCCGTTCTCTAAAAGGCGAAAGTGAAACACGTTGCTGCGCTAGATGCCGTTATCGGAAGGAAAAGCGCCCTTGAAATGGGTTCTCGCTCGGTGGACGGTATGAGCCAGGTGGCATCAGCCGTCGATTTGGCCCAAGACGACAGCACGCGACCAGCGCGCGCAAGAGCTGGCTAGATCCCGCCTAAATTTGTATATCTCAGACTTGGCGTATTCATTACAAAGCTAACAAAGTGGCTGCAAACTTCTATGCACAACCGGTCCACATTTTTGCTACGAGTGATGAGAGCCAGTATGGTAACTCATTTCTGATAGCTCACCCTGATTATGAGGACCAACCACAGGTTTGTTCATGGTTTATGGGGGTTTAACGTCCCAAAGCGACTCAGGCTATGAGAGACGCCGTAGTGAAGGGCTCCGGGAATTTCGACCACCTGGGGTTATTTAACGTGCACTGACATCGCACAGCACACGGGCCTGTAGAATTTCGCCTCCATCGAAATTCGACCGCGGCGGCCGGAATCGAACCCGCGTCTTTCGGGTCAGCAGCCGAGCGCCATAACCCCTCAGCCACCGCGGCGGCTCATCAAATAAAAGGACGCGGTAATGTAGCAACACCGACCTTTTTCAGAATCACGTGACTAGCCGGCACCACGATGCTCGCTGTTATTACAATGAAACGTTCAGAAACCTACACACAACATTCCTGAACCATTTTCGAGACGAATGCCACCAGAAGTACCACAAACATTCTTTCTAAACAGGTATAAGAGCTTGTAGAAGCGAGTCTAGTTCTGAAAGTCGCTTAGCAGCGCAAATATTTCGATACTAAACAGACTGCGCTGGCAAGAGCCTTCGCACAACTACGACGGCACTACACCTTGCGACTCTGCAGGCTGAACAAAGTGAATTTCTTCTGTGTATAGTCATTTTTCTTTTCTACCTGATCACTGATAGTGTACTTCTTCGCGAATTTGTGCTGAAATCCCCCGCCTCGGCATGGCTTGGTTGTTATGGGGTCTTGCTTTGAAGAGCACAAGTTGGGAGATACGATCCTGGCCGCAACGGTTGCATTTTTACGTAGTTGATATGGAAAAACGCCCCTGTCTACAGATGGTAATGAACCTCCGGAGGTCTAAATTAATCCGGAACGTTTGGTCCGACACTAAAAATCCATTGTCACATTATTACAGCAGCTCAACTATAAATTAAGCACAAGAAAAACAATCTGGCCGCCACAAAACGCGGAACTATGAGTCAGGGTTTACGATTCCGCGTCGAACGTCCCATATCACACGCCAACGCAGTACCTGTGGCCCGCCGATATCGCCACGGTCGATAAGAGATTGACGGAATGAAACAGGGGTTGCAGATAGCGTGAAAAGGAGGAACTTCCCAGTTCCGCTGCGCACAGGGCTTGATCCCATCGTCAATTAAGTGGCTTAGTTCCGTGCTCTATTGCACCAAGCGATGGTAATATTCTAATGTTTTCGTATACTGCTCGAGCTAAATATAACGAAAGTGTTCCGTGTGACCCGATCATTTTACCTGCAAGCTTTCTGCCTAATTTTCGGCCGGGTGACATCATAATGACGGTTCACGAATAGTTTGGCGAAAGGACGACAGATGTTAGAGCTGCCCTTTAGATTTTCTTTGCACATTAGTCATCTGCAAGCAGAAAAAATATTCGCGACGAAAAGAAACGGTTAACGAAAGAACGCGTTATCTGATAGTTACCACGAAAGACAAAAAAAATTTGGAATATTACTTTGCTATACCAAGTCAGGAAACATTAACGTAGTGCAAATAAGCAACAAAATCCGTTCATCTGAGTGACCTCTCTAGATGTGGCTTCTATAACCCTTTAAGTATATCATCTGCCTAAGAAGGTTTCATCGAAAGCAATGCTATACTTGATGAGAATATGCCGTTCGCGTGGCGTGTTCCACGAATACATGAGTATAGGAAAAGAAAGCTTTTCTGTCAGCGTTATAAGATGCACTTTATATATTAATAAACAAAATTCACAAGCGCGCGGCTGTTCACGACATTCCCAAAGACTATAGCTCTTAACGCAGTGTGGGTTACATAGCGCTGGACGGTCTCCAGGGCTGAAAGTTGTAGTTAGCAACTTGACTGGTTACACTTGTTGTGTAGCCCGCCCTTTGCCGGACTGCACACTATCCCAAACCGCAGATTCATCATCGCATGTGCACCTACGCCCGAAGGCATCTGAAGTAACAAGGACAACAACAGAACAGGCACATGGGATAGGCTTCCGTGAGGCCCGTAGCGGTCCATTCGTACCCCAAAGGGTGTAGTGATCTGCATGCCATCCGGCTCGATAAATGCCATTTCATCATCGCGAACGGCGCAGGGTGAGAAACGGGTTGAGCAACCGCCGCGGGCACGATTCGACGACCCAAAGTGCGAACGCCCCACGTGACGCTGCGGCGGCCAGTTCGCTTCGGCCACAGCGGCCGTGCTTGCAAGAGGGGGAGCACTTCCGGACAGCGCCGCGGAGCTGGTCAAGGTCACAGTTCCGAGAAAAATAGCGCGCGCCGGCGCGGCCTGTCATCACGCCGCGATGCACTCGGAAAGATATTGCATCCCCCAACATGAACGGGAATGATCGACCGGCCAAGCTTCTTGTCGGGCCAAATCATATGACGCGACTTAAAGCTATCTGCACTGCTATCTGAACGAGGTCCGACGTATTTCGGCGCAGTCTGGCTCCGTCATCATCCGAATAACTGCGCAGTCCCTTCTAAGCTACCAAAACGAGTGTTTGCGAGCGATTACGGGTAAACGCACATGGCAGTTTCCGCGCCAAATGTTTCACCATTGCTGTCTGGGCGTGGACACCCATCGCCCTACCCCGCAAAGGCCAACGTCGTACACTATCGGTCCTTTACAGCTATGCTCATTGCTGCAATTAATGGCGTTCACAAGAACGTGAACAGGTGCCCTTTTACAAATCGCGCTTGGCTGGGGTGAAACCGACCGCTGCAAACTACAATTCCTCCTGCATCGTCTTGTCTCGAAGCATGAATGATCCCCGACCTTTCTGTTCAGTTGTATTTCACAAGCGCTTAGCTCGATTATATCTCTCCCTATGATGCCTGCGCGACACTCAAGGAGCGTGTGACGACCGGTTTGCAAGCCTGCAAGCCGATGCGAAACCAACTCCTCGGAACCTGACAGCTTAGTGCTTTCTATTATAGCCCTGAGCGATGCCAAGACACGAATACGCCACCTCCGCGTGCTATCGGGCACCCGAATCGCCGGGACAGGCGGGTTTTACATTGCGTCCACCTGTTGAGCTATCCTCAGTCTCCGTGAAGACGCGTGTGCAGACCGAAGACTGCCTACGCCTGTAGCCACAAGTGAAAGTTCACAGAGCGGGGCAGGAAGGGGCCGCATATGATTAAACCAGCAGGGGTACAGCAGCAAACGCTCTTGGAGTGGATTAAAGCAACAGAGTAACGAGGTGAAAGTGCGATAAGGATCACCACTCACCAGGTAGTCGTCCATGTTTCGCTCGTAGGTGATCTTCCCGCGGTGCACCTTGGTGGCGTTAAGCGCGTGCGTGATGTGAAGGGCGCTGGCGTCGAAGCGGCCCGCCTTGTTCACGGCGTGCTTGTACTCCTGTTCCTGGTGGTGATGGTGGTTCCTGGTCAGCGCCGACTTGATGCCCAGGGCGTCGGCGTCGAAGGTGCCCTTGCCGGAGCCGCGGATCTGGTCGTTCACCAGGTTGTTGGTCCGGGGCACGCTGAGGGCCGCCTTGATGCCCACAGACATGCCGTCCAGGTGTCCCGGGCCGGTCTTGGGCACGTGGTTCTGACAGTAGACTTCCTTGTCCTCCTGGCTCTGCTGGTTGTTGAAGTACGTCTTCAGCGTCAGCTTGGTGCCGCACACCAGGCACTTGAAGCAGCCCTGGTGGTAGAAGGTGAAGTCCTTGAGCGGTCCGACTTTGTCCACCTGGTACACCGTCTGGCCGCACCGCAGGCAGGTGTTCTCGTAGGAATTCATGGTTGCCGCTCGGTCGGACACTCCCCTCCAGCGGGGAGAGTGCACACGCGCTCCTGGCGGCACAACACCGGGGTGCGTGCAGAAACGCGCGAGAACAATCACTCGTGGAGACGCACAGGCCGGCCACGGGTCGACGGCGGCAGCATCCTTGGACGGCGAGTACGAAAAACCGAAAGGGAGCCGCTTCACATCCGCGTTTTGCGAGCCGAGCGGCCTAGGCGGCCATATTGCCAAACCTGTTCGCCGCCGCTTTCTCGGGCCGACGCACTGGCGTGTGTGTGCCGCGAGCACGACGAGAGCTGGCCGCCGCTGCCTCCGCCGCTACTGCTGCGCTTGGCTCGCCGAGTTCGCTCCGCTCGCACACCCCTCGCCGCAGCAGCGGTTGCCTCCTCCGGCCAGCCGCCCCGCAGCCGGAATGATTACCGCTGACGTCACGGCCTCTTTCCCTCTTCCCTCACCTGGGCGCCCTCCTCGCCGCTGGTGTACGACCATGGGCGAGTCCACTCGGAACCATTCGCGAATGAAAGGAGGGGGCCGCCGCTCCTACCACGTACGGGACGGAAAGTTGCCGTCACGCGCAGGTCGATCGTCGCGCAACCGGACGGCTGGAAACGGCAACACTGTAGGGCAACGGGCTTTGTCACATGCTGTCACGGCATGCGTGACCGTGTACGGTACGGGGAGGGGCGGAGATTAGAGGAGTGGAGAGCAGTATGTGTTCCCCCTCCCAAGCAACACAGGTAACTAAGGTGGCAGACTGGGCATGTTGGTGATTCATAATGGAAATGTACAGCGCAAATACAGACAAGGACACAAGAAAGAATGACATGGAACACACGAGCGCTCGTGTGTTCCATGTCATTCTTTCTTGTGTCCTTGTCTGTATTTGCGCTGCACATTTCCATTATGAACACAGGTAAACTGCCGAATATTGGTTACATATTGGCAAAACCACCTATTTGCAATACTGGGCTACATATTGGCTTACATATGGCAAAACCATCCATTTGCAATATCGGACCGATTACCTGTGCATCTTGGGCTGCGGCGCAATCAAGATACCGTCATAGCTGCTCGCAGAGTTGTTTTGTTGCGGAATAGTTGCACAAAAAGAGATGCAAAGTTGGACACTGAACCGCTGCAACAAACTTTTAAATGTATTTGAAGAGAACTGCTCCTGAGCAGAGAGCACACTGTTCTCAAACGGCGCAGGAGCGCTTAGTTTCAGTTTCATTGTATTAGCGCCCATCGTGGTATCAAGTACAATCACGCAATATGATAATGTCGATGTTGCCTGATTAGTACGCAGTGAATTTGGCCCTTCGTTCGTATAACGCCTGTAGGTTGTCGAGGCACACCTTAATGACTGCTATCACGGAAAAAAAATGTGGACAGTGCATGCACAGATGAACTCGCAGTAGGCGTCCATTATCGAGTCCAAATGCGAGCCGAGGCAGCGCGGTCACTGCTTCGCGTATTTCAGCTGATTTCGCAACGCTGGAGAGCCACCGACTTTGTCGCAAGGAGTCGTTGCAGCTGTGACGTAACTGGGAAGAACTGTGCCGCCGACTGATCTATTAGCGAAGACTCGAACTGCGCGTGAGCAGCTGTCTCGTCTTCTGTTAATGTACGCCGAAGCGCAAGAAAAAAGCGTCTGTCACAAGTTGTCACAGCTGTGATGATCACAGATGTGATGACACTTTGAAAGCATAAGTGAGTAATTAATCAGACGCTTATATCTAGGCGCAGCCATTCGGCTATAAATGAAAGCTTTGACAGAAGCTTCGTAGTTCTAGAAAAAATTCTAATTCGGGAATCGAACCTTGACCATTACCTGTCCGGTGCAGTCGCTCTAACAGCTAACTTATAACCACTATGGCTAGCAGATGGGACTAGAGCGAATTGATCGAAAACTATTAGTAGGAATGGTTTTAGGCCAACGTTTCAGTCGTCCTGGTTAGCTTAGAGGGGCTGCCTCAAGTAGGCGGTGGTCCCAGGTTCGATCCGTGGACCAGCACAATTTTTTTTTTCTAAAACTATACGAAGTTTCTGTGAAGCTTGTATAGCTTTTCTTTGCAGCCGAATGGCTGCGATTAATTAGTTGAACGCTAATGAGCAATTAATTCCTTACTACTAATCTACTCCACCATAGGGGATCCTTCTCACCTTATTAAACTATGAAAGCATGTCCTGATTCTCTCAGGGACGAGTATAGGTGCGCACTCACTGTACAATACTTTCGTGCTCATAAGTAAGGTCTTTCCAAACATCGGCGTTATAAACAAACAAGCAAGCCTCAAGCTAACGTTACAGAAGCAGATTGCACGTGCGAATTCTGTTTACAAGCTACGATGCACAAAATGAAAGAAACTGAGGGAAGTATAGAAAGTCAAAATTCCATTCATTTTAGAGGATGGCGTCGATTTTTGTTGCATCCTCTTTTTAGCGGGTGATCACATATGCAAAAGCAAGATTGATTAAGGGGTATCATAGCTGACTGTAGGCGAAACCATACATGACCGGAGCACCATTAGGACATGCTATCCGAAGGGGCACGCTTCAAAAGCTCCGAGCTTGTCATTTTAACAAATACAAATCTTTCTACCTGCAGCAACAAGCTTTCAAAATGTGAATTCTAGGCAAACGACTGGAAGTGCATATATTACAGATGCTGATTACTCGCGGTATATAGATTACAAGTTTAACACTTCTCCAATAACTGTTGAAGACTTGATGCTTTTGATATCTTTCTGTTGTATGTATTTATTTTTCGCTGTTTCAATGAAATTATAAATTACGACTATGAGAGATGACTGACCGACGTTGCAATCTGTCGTTTTACGCGCGGTTATTAACAGCTAAGTTCTCTTTCATGGCACCATGTTTTGAACTTCCCGCGTAAAAGCCTTGCATTATGACCCCGCTCAGGACGAGGTAGCTGCAACTGTAAATAAGAAAATGTAGATTAAAGGCAATAAAATAGAAACGTTTATGGCATATTAACACAGGAGAGAGTAGCAGTTTTCTAGTACTGTAATGCAGCCATAAAAAAAATACATAATATTGAAATGCACCGTAATGCTTCTGCTTATTTGTTGCCTTATTAAACATCTATCGTCCCGCACTCGCTTTCCACGCGAAAAGCAATATCTGGGACAGCTAAATTTGTACCAAATGATATCACTGCAATTTCTAGCTGCTAAAACACTAGAGTGCGAAAATATATATCTCATTGCACTGTGCTGTACGGAATAGAAGTCTTCACTGAACGAAATGACGAAAATGGAAAAGCACATAAAAGAGCAAAGAGGAGAAAACTATATAGTCGGATACAACTCAAGAAAAAAGCGGCTTTTCCCCGTCAAAGGACCCGCTTCCAGCCAATAGCGTCGGTAGATTCTCATGAACCTGCTTGTGTGACAATGCAGGGAGTGCCAATAGCGTCGGTCGATTCTCATGAACCTGCTTGTGTGAAAATGCACGGAGTGCCAATAGCGTCGGTCGATTCTCATGAACCTGCTTGTGTGACAATGCAGGGAGTGCCAATAGCGTCGGTCGATTCTCATGAACCTGCTTGTGTGACAATGCAGGGAGTGCCAATAGCGTCGGTCGATTCTCATGAACCTGCTTGTATGACAATGCAGGGAGTGCCAATAGCGTCGGTCGATTCTCACGAACCTGCTTGTGTGACAATGCAGGGAGTGGCAGAAGAAAGTGGATAGTCCCCTTCCTTTATTGCCCGGGATATTCCCTTACGCGCATCGTCACGTCACTCCCGACATTGTCACGCAAGCAGGTTCGTGAGACTCGACCGACGCCATTGGTTGGAAGGAATCCTTTGACGAGGAAAAGCTGCTTTTTTCTTGAGTTGGGTCCGACTTTAGCAGCAAAAGTGGAAACAGAAAGTTGAGTCAGCTGCAAATTCATGCTTGAAGTTAACCGCGCAGCAAACGAAGGGAGACATGAATCCAACAAGACGAGCGCTGACTCGCTGGTGAAGATATCAGGTCTGTTAGATACAAAAGTTCGATAAAGTTATGCGGTGGTGTCACGAGAGTGCAAAGCCAGTTCTTGCAGCTCAGCTACAGCTTGGCACTGGCTGCTTCCAAAACGAATGGTCGAGTGCTAGCCTTGGCGTTAGCAGTAAATTTCAGCTAGCTGTGTGCCGCCTACCTCGATCAGCGGCCGCCAACATCCCGAAACACGTGAAGAATCTCAAAGAGCATATCGCAGCGAACTGTGTTCATGCGCCAGACTCGATGCATGTCCGCCCCACGGCATCTGACGCGAAACGCACTGTGCTGGTTTACATTTGGTTTATGGGGGTTTAACGTCCCAAAGCGACTCGGGCTATGAGAGACGCCGTAGTGAAGGGCTCCGCAAATTTCGACCTCCTGGGGTTCTTTAACGCGCACTGACATCGCACAGTACACGGGCCTCTAGAATTTCGCCCCCATCGAAATTCTACCGCCGCGGCCGGGATCGAACCCGCGTCTTCCGGGTCAGCAGCCGAACGCCATAACCACTCAGCCACCGCGGCGGCTGAAACGCACCGTGCATTCTTTTACTGAATACGACTGAGGTGTGCGCGCGCCGAGTTACATGTTGCGCGGTTTTTCCAACAGCGTGAATCATGCTGCATGCCCGTGTCTGCTTTTCAGTTAAAATACCTGGTGTATAGTAATGTTGCTGTAGATATAGCTTTATTGGTCGGAAGGAAAGACGCACCTCCGTCGCCTCCTTCTCGGGTGGAACCCCATTAACAGGACCCCAGTAACGCTCCGTATGAGTCGGGTCCGAGTCGGACACTTCTCGTCGACGAGTGCATGGAATAACTTGTATCGCTTCGTCATTTATCATAAAACTCAAGCCATCATCACCTGCATGCTTCCATGGCGGCTTCACCTGCACGCTCTGCACGATTTCGACACTGACCCCTGAGGACAGTTTCTTAGCACGTTCACTGTGTCGTTGGTCATCATCGTTATCATCCTGACTAAGCCCACTCCATGCAGGACAAAGGTCTCTCCCATGTCTCTCCAATTAACCCTCTCCTGTGCCAGCTGCGGCCAACCTACCCTATCAAACTTCTTACTCTCATCCGCCCACCTAACTTTATTCCAATCAATCAAAGCGCTCGTGTTGTCCAGTACTTACTTGCCCTTATTTTTTCCGCTTGTACATGATTGCAGTGCACCAACTCGCCCAAAGGTCAGCGCTCTGAACTTTATTCCGCTCTCTGTTATGCACCCCTTCTCTTAGAATCCACTCCGTTACCCTTAAGGACCAGTGGTTATCGTGCATTCCTATTGCATGCCCAGCCCAAGCCCAATTCTTCCACTTGATTTCTATTAGGATATCACTAAAACGTGTTTGTTCCCTCACCCACTCTGCCCTCTTCCGGTCTCCTAACCTTACACCTATCATCTTTTTTTTCCATAGCTGCTGCGTTCTCCTAAACTTAAGTTGAACCCTTTTCGCAATTAAGCCTCCATGTTTCTGCCCTATAGGTGAGCACCGGCACCGTCCTGAAAATAGAGCAAGACCTTGCCGCAGCTATCCGGTTCCAGACGCAACGCTTTCTCGCATATTGAGGCACGCACACCGAAGTGCAGGGTGGGAACAAGCGCGTTATCACATGAAAGGTTATTGGCTGCTAATTCCTCTTTTATAGTCACACTCTGCAAACTCTCCGAAAGCTCTGCACAAGCTTGACGCCTACTGCACAGGGCCAATTGACACGAAAGAGAACAGTTAACCGGCAGGCAATCAACAATTACAATTTGGTCACGGGTCAGAACACGGAGGAAAAATAAAAATTGTAGAGACACTTAAGCTCTGCCTATATAAGGTTATGACGCTACAGTGGTTCCTCTTGATCACGCAGACACGGACAATGCTTCCTCTTTCACAGTAATTATGTGAAAGTCCACATAACATGCATATAAAGCCCCGCTTTAACGAAGCCGTACGAACGTGTCTGCGCGCTTAGCGCTAGCCTGCCTGACTCGCAGCCCGAGGGTCAGGGGTTTCCGATCCGCCGCTGGCGTGGCTAGCGCCATCTATGTGAGCCTCTTGTAATCGACTAGTCGTAATTTTTTGTCACGCCGACGGCAACGCAGACATAGGCTTTTCTGCGGCTCTGGGGCTTTACACTTTCACGTAAAAGCGAGGAGTAAGCTTGACATCATTCACAATCCAAGCACTCTTTATACGGTCGTTTCTTGTGAGTTTTCCTTTTTCAGGCACAACTAAGTCGGCCCCACGTGACTGCCAGAACCAGACGCGGGCAATAAATCTCATCAAGGGCTGTCTCGTGAGGCCAACTCTCCTTTTCTACAGCGCAGCTGTTTATGGCTCATTTGCCGTTTGGGCGGCGTCGATGGTGTTGTACCCAGATCACGCGGTCCGTCGAAGATGGCGTGACAATAGACGAATTGCATGACTCGCACGAAGTTTTTAATGCGACAACATTAGAGGTCACCGTTCACGAGAATAGCACATGTCCCTCCGTGCGTGTTAAGAAAAAGCATGGGGCTCACCTACCGCAGTGAGCAGGTGGCAACCTGAACACCATGGCAGGTGACAACGAAATTAATTGAAACAAATTCAGTGCACTTACAGCATGCCCACAGTGCACGGCACTGCGAATCAGCTTGTTCGAGAGATACAGCCTCCCGAAGAATCTACCTGTGGGACAATGAGCCTTACGGGTACTGGGGAAGAGCAACCTCGGTCTCACAAGCACCACCGGTGTCTGTGCTTGAAACCGCCCCCTGCCGGGGCAGTGGTGCATTGCTTAACCGCTGCACCACTGCGTCAGTAGTGGTATAAGGACCCCCGTGATCTATGTATCTATGAAAGAGAACCGACCTGCATATATATTATAGTGGAGATAGGTTACTGTGTATTGTACCCCTGCCCCTATCCTTTCTGCCTGCCCCTCACCTCTTTCATCTCATTTCTCCAGTCTGCCTGCTATCCCTTTACTTCCGCTGCCCCAGCTAAGGTGCTTCCGTAGCGATGGCAGATGCCGGGACTAGCAGAAATGTTTTCCTTCCTTTTTAATATTATTTTTACAAATAGGCCACTGCTACTACTACTACTACTACTACTACTACTACTACTACTACTACTACTACTACTACTACTACTACTACTACTACTACTACTACTATGAAAGAGAAGGAGTACTTGCGCGGAAGGGACCTCTAATGCTACCGCATTGTGCTCTTAAGGGTGTATGTTAGCGTCGTCTAAGTTTCATGGATTGGTTAACTGGTGTAGAGGTATGGAAGAGTTAACTGGTGTAGAGGCGAACGCCCTCATTGGTTCTCACAATGCGTGACGTCACCCCCAAGGGTATCAATGAGGGCGTTCGCCTCTACACCAGTTAACTCTTTTCAGTGCCACGGAGCCGCACGCAGGTGCGAATCTTTCTGCAGGTGCACCCAAACACGCATCTCGAACTGAAGCTGAGCGTCTGCGCCGCCGAGATCGAGAACATAAATCATCCGCAACAGCGGGGCTGTAACAGCGCATTGCCGGGTATAGTAACCGTCCAGTGAGTGTTTTAGTACGCTACAAGTTTATCACGCGGCGCTGCTGCTCCCGAATTTTACAGCTACAGCTGTGTAGTGCTGTCGTCACCGTCGTCTGCGAGGGCCACCCACTGCCTGCTTACTGCTATACCGGCTATTCGAACATTATAAATGCCGCGTCAATTGACAGTGCTGACGGTGGCTTTACCTCTGGAGAGTGCAAGCGTGTATATAGACCGCCAGCAGCAACGACCAGTGATGGAGGGGTGTTTGGCTTAATGGTTTTATGCGGGTTTAACGTCCCAAAGCGACTCAGGCTATGAGAGACGCCGTAGTGAAGAGTTCCGGAGATCTCGGCCACCTGGGGTTCTTTAACGTGCACTGGCATGGCACGGCACGCGGGCCTCTAGAATTTCGCCTCCGTCGAAATTCGACCGCCGCGGCCGGGATCGAACCCGCGTCTTTCGGACCAGCAGCCGAGCACCATAACCACTCAGCCACGGCGGCGGCTGATGGAGGGGAGTGTCGGGATATGAGTGTGGAACGGTAGGCGAGTCACACTCCTTTTCTTGAGTGGCTGAGGAAGCCAAGGTGTAGCTGCCAGTGATGGAGTAGGGGTGTCGGGCAGGAGTGTGTAAGGGTAGGCGAGAGTCAAATTACCGGCGGTGGAGTGGGGGTGTAGGGGTATGAGTGTGGAAAGGTAGGCATCAACTACGGAATGCTGGTGTAAGAGTAGGAGGGTGGAATTGTAGGTGAACACCACGTACGCGTAATGTTCGCCTACCCCTACACACACCGGCAGCAACGACTGAGTGTTGGTGTAGGGGTAGGAGTGTAGAAGGGTAGGCATCAGCGACGGAGTGCTGATGTAGGGGTAGGAGTGTGGAAAGGTAGGCGAGCGTCACTCACGCTCATTTCGAGTGCCAAATAAAATAATATTAACTGTAGTAGCACATGTCTGTCTGCTTTCTTACACACAGTTAGGCGCTGATTTAAACATATGTCTCCAGTACCAAATGTACACATTGTTCGCATCTGTCATTTTAGAAATGGGAAACGCAGCCTCAACAGCTGCCGCTGTCAAATTTACCGTCACACTTGCGAATACTGAATGAGACCACTGGAGAATTCCATGGGGCTTAATTTTATTTTTTGCGATGTCTACAGCATTATGGCAAAAAAAGGAAACAGTTATATAAATGACAAATGGCAAAAAAAAAACGACGTATCACTAAATATATAGCCGTTTTTGCATAGATCGCGTGACATCGACACCAACTACACGTCACAACCATGGTTCGGCTTTTGAAACCGGAACCGAAACGGCATCTAAAAGAAATTCAATTATAAATCATTTAGCGGTCGCACGCGAGTACTACGGAGTGATCTATGTATACTAACGTCTAACGGATCATTTGAAAGAAGAAAACACGCAACCAAAAAAATTGGTATCTATACTCTTAACGGCCATCGGTTATCTTTCCTTCGCATTACACGCCCTGCTCAACCCATTTCTTCCTATATTGATCTCGACTAGGATGTCATTAACCCGCGTTTGTTCCCTGACCCTGTCTTGCCCCTTCTCGTCTTTTAACGGAGAGGGGCTAAGTCTTCTGTACAAGATGGGCCTGTAAAGTGTTCGGAAGGGTAAAAAGGAAGTCTATCAGAAACTTGTCAAATAACCCGGGTTCGAACCCGACCGCGGCGGCTGCGTTTTTATGGAGGAAAAACGCTAAGGCGCCCGTGTGCTGTGCGATGTCAGTGCACGTTAAAGATCCCCAGGTGGTCGAAATTATTCCGGAGCCCTCCACTACGGCACCTCTCCCTTCCTTTCTTCTTTCATTCCCTTCCTTATCCTTTCCCTTACGGCGCGGTTCAGGTGTCCAACGATATATGAGGCAGATACTGCGCCATTTCCTTTCCCCAAAAACCAATTATTATTAAACTTGTCAAAGTCCACCACGAGCTAGACAATTAGACTGCTCATTCAGATTTTCAATAGTGGTCGATTTATTTTTACTAGAAAAATAAAGCAGCGCTGTATATACGCTGTGAAGCTACGAGGGACTCCGGTCTATTTTCGGCCGCCTGTATGGGTACCAGCGTACCAGCAGCACGCAGATTCCAATCAGCGAACACTGCGCGCCGTCGCGTCGACTACGGCGCTCGGCGCACGATTTCCGGTCAGAAGTTACCTACCGAGTTCCTCATTGTTTTCGGTGCGTTTCGTGCCGGTGGCGAAAGGCGCCCGGCGTGCAGCAGCCTTGACAAGCGCGTGCAACCCGTGGTACATGCGCGCATTCCCCGTGGGAACAATGTATGCGAGCGAACGCGCAGCCATGGAGCGAATACCTCTCTTTCCTCATTATGCGCGGCGAAAACGTGCATGGCACTTCCGCGCAAAGCTCGCCCAATAGATCCGAACGCGTTCCTCGCGATCGATGGAACGGTAATGGCCATCCATAGCCGCCAGTCGAAGGCACGCTGGGGGAAATGAATTGCCGTGTTTAGCGTCGTGTTGTGTTTTATGGCACATAGGCAACTGAGGCCATTATGCGCCAAGAACAAGGTATAGGAAAAGTCTTTTGTTGAATACTATAGAAATGTGAAAATCATCCCTGGGGTTGAGGCCCTCAAACGTTAATACTACCTAGTGAACAAATACACAAATTGTAGAAATGGCTACTAGTAAAAGCTTTAAAGAGGGCTGGGTAACCTCAGTAGCTTTCCTTGTGTTTAGTGTTGTGTTGTGTTGGGCTTTATGGCACATAGGCAACTGAGGCCATCATGCGCCAAGAACAAGGTATAGGAAAAGTCTTTTGTTGAATACTATAGAAATGTAAGAATCATCCTTGCTCTAGAGGCCCTCAAACGTTAATACTACCTAGTGAACAAATACACAAATTGTAGAAAGGGCTACTAGTAAAAGCTTTAAAGAGGGCTGGGTAACCTCAGTAGCTTTCCTTGTGTTTAGTGTTGTGTTGTGTTGGGCTTTATGGCACATAGGCAACTGAGGCCATTATGCGCCAAGAACAAGGTATAGGAAAAGTCTTTTGTTGAATACTATAGAAATGTGAAAATCATCCCTGGTGTTGAGGCCCTCAAACGTTAATACTACCTAGTGAACAAATACACAAATTGTAGAAAGGGCTACTAGTAAAAGCTTTAAAGAGGGCTGGGTAACCTTAGTAGCTTTCCTTGTGTTTAGTGTTGTGTTGTGTTGGGCTTTATGGCACATAGGCAACTGAGGCCATCATGCGCCAAGAACAAGGTATAGGAAAAGTCTTTTGTTGAATATTATAGAAATGTAAGAATCATCCCTCCTCTAGAGGCCCTCAAACGTTAATACTACCTAGTGAACACATACACAAATTGTATAAATGGCTACTAGTAAAGGCTTTAAAGAGGGCTGGGTAACCTCAGTAGCTTTCCTTGTGTTTAGTGTTGTGTTGGGCTTTATGGCACATAGGCAACTGAGGCCATCATGCGCCAAGAACAAGGTATAGGAAAAGTCTTTTGTTGAATATTATAGAAATGTAAGAATCATCCCTGCTCTAGAGGCCCTCAAACGTTAATACTACCTAGTGAACACATGCACAAATTGTAGAAATGGCTACTAGTAAAAGCTTTAAAGAGGGCTGGGTAACCTCAGTAGCTTTCCTTGTGTTTAGTGTTGTGTTGTGTTGGGCTTTATGGCACATAGGCAACTGAGGCCATCATGCGCCAAGAACAATGTATAGGAAAAGTCTTTTGTTGAATATTATAGAAATGTAAGAATCATCCCTGCTCTAGAGGCCCTCAAACGTTAATAGTGAACACATACACAAATTGTAGAAATGGCTACTAGTAAAAGCTTTAAAGAGGGCTGGGCAACCTCAGTAGCTTTCCTTGTTGTGTTTAGCACACGAACATCAACGCATGCGCGAGCATCGTGAAAGCATTCCTAAGCAACGCACTATGCTTCCCGACTGAGGGCACAAGAAAAATACATTTAATCCACGGATACACGGGAAAGTTACTCGGTAAAACACTTCGAGCAGTATCCTCGCGGTGGGGACAGTGTACGTATATCGAGAGTGGTTCACTTCCAAATTAAATTAAACTTTTTTCCGCGCGCAGGCTCAGGTTTAAAGGTGGCGGTCACCCCTCCCACCAGGCCAGATTTTTTTTTATCGGAAGCCGCCGTGGACTGTTGCTATCTTTGACACAGCAAAAAAGTCGATTACCACTGTGTAATGATATAGCTGTAGATATGTGGTGGTGAATGTAATTAATTATTCATTAAGTTTCTGTTATCACATATTTTTCAGTTTTTATTATATTTTAGCCTACGCTACTGTGTGAGCTGTTCTTATTTATTCCCTTTTAATGTTCTACATTGTTATTGCTCTGTCGGTATGTTTTCCAGCATTTTTGGTTTTAGTGTTGGTTGTTCACTGGTGTATTCATGTGCATTATGGCGACCTTTTTGCTGTTGGGTCACCCCCATGTACTAAACCCCCCTACAATAATGTCTTCTGGCGATGTAGGTATTCTGACTAAATAAATAAATAAAAATCATTTGTTTTCTCTGGCGGGGTTCGCGTGACGTCACTGTGTACGAACCCGCGCTCTAAACATGAATACACCTATATGGGAGCAAAAAAGGTAGTAACCTGCCCTCTACACCCTTTTATAAAACGGGAAAAGGGGAGTACACTAAAAGGACAGCTTACTCCCCTTTTTACTCCTTTCCGTTTAGAGTGCACAGCGTGATCCGGTGCCACGGTGCTTTCCAGTGGTATCACTGCATGAAGGCCGATCAGTATGTTGTGCCACACGTTGCCATGGTGCGGTGAAGTGACGTCACTGCACGGTGACCAAATTAGCGCGGAGCGGAGTTACGCCGACACCACCCAATCGGGAAACGTCCGGAGTTCCCGGGTTCGAACCCGACCGCGGCGGCTGCGTTTTTATGGAGGAAAAACGCTAAGGCGCCCGTGTGCTGTGCGATGTCAGTGCACGTTAACGATCCCCGGGTGGTCGAAATTATTCCGGAGCCCTCCACTACGGCACCTCCTTCTTCCTTTCCTCTTTCACTCCCTCCCTTATCCCTTCCCTTACGGCGCGGTTCAGGTGTCCAACGATATATGAGACAGATACTGAGCCATTTCCTTTCCCCCACCAAATAAACCAATTATTATTATTCCCTTAGCCATTTAATGCCCTGTGTTGATCATGAGCAGTAGGTGAAATATTTTTTTTTTGCTCGCGTACTACCATGATCTGATGCAGGGACTGAACCATGGCGTCAAAATCATCGCTCGGCTTTTAAAAGCAAAACCGTAAAATAGCATGAGAGATTAAAAAATTCAGTAGAATTTGTAAACAATTTACCGTTCGCAGGCGTATATAGTATATATATCACGCCCGTGTACGTTATCCTTCCCTTAGAATTCACACTGTTGCCCCAACGGACCGTTGCGTGTCCGCGCTTAGCATCATACGTGTCATGCCAGTGTCGATTTTAGCTCAATCTCCCGTATAGAGTAACGTTCACCGATTTTTTTTCCTATTCATATTGCTCTCTTTGCCCTTAAACGTAACGAAATATCGTGCCTTTGATTTCCCCGCTCTTCTTGTAAGTCCGGAACAGAAGTCTTTTCGGACCACATAAAGGTGCCCTACAGATCTCAACTCGCATCACGTGCTCGGCAATTGAAAGACGCCGGGCTTCATTAAAGTGGGAAAAGACTTCCGTAAAAACCTTTCCTGTGAGACACAACTGGCTACATTTGTTCATGACTTACATGCTAACCTTGACTGCAACCAACAGATTGATGCTATTTTTTTAGATTACGCAAAAGCCTTTGACAAAGTACCACACCAGAGATTACTACTTAAGCTCTCTTACCTAAATATTCACCCTAGCATTCTAAACTGGATTAAGGAATTTTTAACAAATCGAACCCAATTAGTCATAGTTAATAACGAATTTTCTGATTACATTCCAGTAACCTCAGGCGTCCCCCAAGGATCAGTGCTCGGACCGTTATTATTCTTAATATACATTAATGACTTGCCCCTCCACGTATCATGTCACATTCGTATGTTCGCAGATGATTGCGTCATTTATCGTACTATTAATAACTCTCCCCACCAAGAAGCCCTCCAGACTGACCTAACTAACGTTCAGAAATGGAGCGACCTGTGGATGATGACACTTAACCCTCAGAAATGCAAGATTGTATCCTTCACCCGTCGCACTAAACCATTTATTTTTTCGTACAATATAGCTCAAATCCCAATAGAAGCAGTTAACTCATTTAAGTACTTAGGAGTCACGCTATCTCATGATTTATCTTGGCGCACACATATTTCTAATGTAATATCATCCGCGAATAAAACACTAGGCTTTTTGAAACGCCACTTACGTCACGCTCCCCAACAAGTTAAACTCCTGGCTTACCAATCGCTAATCAGACCAAAACTAGAATATGCATCCCCCATATGGAATCCACATCAAATATACCTCATAAATGCCCTCGAATCCGTCCAGAACCGTGCCACTAGATTCATCCACAATACCTATTCATACCAAGTCAGCGTGTCGTCTTTAAAAGCAGAATCCGCCTTATCAACCCTTGTTATTCGTCGCCGCATTGCCAGCCTAAACCTGTTTCATAAGTTCTTTTACAGCACCCACGGTTACGCAGGCTATATCACATCACCAGCTCGCATATCGCATCGCACTGGTCACATTCTTCAAGTTGCCCGGCCTCGGACCCATACGACCACGTTCGCTGCCTCCTTCTTCCCCCGAGCAGCATTAGATTGGAACGGCCTTTCCCACAGCATCGCCGCTATCACCTGCCCATCCAACTTTTCCAAAGCACTAACAGATCATATTGTATGTTGAACCTACATGGCAACCATTGTACTTATTTTTTTTTTGTATAATCCACCCCTTATGTAATACCCCCACGGGGGTCTTTAAGGTAATAAACTGAACTGAACTGAACATATTTCCTTTCACTTTATGTGGACTTGCTACATCAGGTGCTTGAATTTTATTACAACCTTATTTTTGCAACACCGACATGACATAGCTACCCGCCGCGGTGGCTCAGTGGTTAGGGCGCTCGACTACTGATCCGGAGTTCCCGGGTTCGAACCCGACCGCGGCGGCTGCGTTTTTATGGAGGAAAAACGCTAAGGCGCCCGTGTGCTGTGCGATGTCAGTGCACGTTAAAGATCCCCAGGTGGTCGAAATTATTCCGGAGCCCTCCACTACGGCACCTCTTCTTCCTTTCTTCTTTCACTCCCTCTCTTATCCCTTCCCTTACGGCGCGGTTCAGGTGTCCAACGATATATGAGACAGATACTGCACCATTTTCTTTCCCCGAAAAACCAATTAAAAAAAATGACATAGCCGAGTTGAGGACGCGAGTTCTGTCCCCTCACAAACCAACGTAAATGACCTGCAACCACAGCAACAATAATCACATGACAACGAGTTAAATTTTCTCATTTTAATTGTTAGGACCGGGAAGCCATGTATAGCATCATAAAAGAGGCAAAAAAAGGTAAAAATTTCTCAACCCTCCCACCTGTCAAGTTTCTCACAACTCTATGCCAACGGAAAAAAGTTTGCTGAGCCCGCTACAGGCGATCAAGAACAATCGCCAATACCGAGCCAAATTTACACCGACTTTTCCATCGCGATTTAACAAATGCGCAAATCCTGACGCTCTAACACCACCTGTTTCTTACTTAACAGCACTGCTGTTTTGCACGTTTGCTATAAATACACGGCATGCAAATATAACACACACCACAAAGCGAGGAGAGCGAAAACAGGAGACATGTCATGCCATACCTAATACCACCATAATAAGTCCTTGTGTCTTCTGTACGCTATTTCCGTTCAGTTCCTTCATTTCAGTTCCGCAAGACCTGTCCGCAGGAAACGTGTACAAGAAGTGTCCGCTCCACCTGCCAGTCAAAGGAATGAAAGAAACAAAAAAAAGAAATAAAAATTAAAATTACAGAAATAAAATAAAACAGGAATATATATATATATATATATATATATATATATATATATATATATATATATATATATATATATATATATATATATATATATATATATATATATATATATATATATATATATATATATATATATATATATATATATAGAGAGAGAGAGAGAGAGAGAGAGAGAGAGAGAGAGAATAAGAAAGCGAAAAATGCAGGGAGAAAGAGAGGACAGGGAAACACTAATCTCCACTAGGTGGCTGGATGCCGCATCCCCGGTTTCCGAAGTGGGCGCTAGTGAAGCCACCGGAAGTTGGGCGGCATGTCCCGGAAGTTTGGTGTCTGCTGCGCATTTCAATGCAAAAAGTCGCGTTTCTCGCCCTTCCGTCCTCAGTTTGTCGCGTTGTTTTCGTGTAACGTCCACTGTAATATCAAAGGAATAAACAAGCTCGACTCGATAAATGTGAGCATCGTTTGGGGAACCCTGTAATTTCAGAGAAACCGAAGAAAACAGGCATGCAGGTCTCACCCTGCCGTAGCAAAGCGTTACGTGCATTAAGAACCATGTTCTTGTCTTCCGAGCGTAATTAGGAGTAGTAGAATGACGATGAGGCTAGGTGATCTTAAAACCGAATTTTCGTGTAGCAAGGAAAAGGCGACCGATGGCGTGGGAATAACGACACTGGAAGAGCCACTCGTTACACGGCTGGCGCAGTTTCGGTTTCGAGTCGGTGGCGAACGATGTCTCTTCTCATCGACGGCAGGTGATGTTTATCGCTTAGGGTGTCATTTACCTTCCAGACGCGCTTTGAATTTAACTTCAGTGCACAGCCACGTTTCAGCTGCGCAGCACGAGAGAAATGACTGACGAGAAAGACAAATGCTGCAGCGCGTGTGACAAGCGCTATTAGAAGACAACAACTGCACCAAGCATCACAAATAAAAGCCCATTCAGGAATAATTTGCTGCAGTACGTAACAGTACATGATGCACTTCATCGAAAAAGCAGTACCATACCTTTTAGACGCGCTAATGTGAACCAGTAGAAGACCGTCGGCCCCTCACCAGATAGTAGCCTCGCCCTCGCTCCGGTTCGGTCTAAACATAATTCAGTAAAATAGTCACTGCAAAGTCGGCTGCCTGGTAAAGGTTCCCACCTATTCTTTCTTAAATTTGTCCCCCATTGATGGCATAACTTGGGTTTAGAGCGCGACAACGTGCATCACAACAAAGAGCAGAGTTGGAAACGCTAGCGCGACAGGACGCCACAGAGCTGAGCAGACGAGGCTGCGTAAGTGCTGTCGTCTGCTAGTGACGTCCCATAGCGACGCATTGTACCCTTATTTTTGAAACGTCTTTCCCAAAGTCATTGCTGGTCTCCTCATGCAGTCGTGGAAAAAGGCGAAAACGGCAAAAGGACAAAATGGTAAGTGAGAAACAAAAACTGAAACTGGAGAACCATGCTGGCGTCAGATTTCGTGCACTGCCAAGGGCTGACTTCCGGGACAAGGCCGCTTACTTCCGGTGGCTTGTCCCCTAGGGAAGGTCAGTGCAAGTTTCGGTTTCGGAGACAGCACCAACGACAGCACCATTACGGCGAGAAGTTTTGATTTCGCATAACGGGAATTGAAATTTTTCCGAGACAGATTCTAAATTGCTCTAAATGTTGATGCTACTTTCGTAGTATTCTATTCCTCGAAAGCCTAAAAAAGTAGCTAAGCGCAAACAACCATGGCAAGAACAGTGAGAACTAACGTTCACTAAACTTCGACTTGTCCGGCGCAAAAATAGACGTTTTCAACATATTGCCTTCTGTATTTTAATAAAGTGTTTTATTGTTCATGCTATTAATAATTTAGTTCTTTGAAAACGGCAAGTACGAAGCTACCCTCTTCTTGTTCTGAACCGCACGGCTTCTTCTGCTTAATGCACGTGGGCGTGTGCATAGCAGTTGTAAACACGGGAGCGATCGTGGGGATCTTGACACGGTAGCGCACTCTAGGCTCGTTTCGAGCCGAGCAGAATGCGGCGGCCCATCCTAAAGCCCGTTGCATCGAAGGATCACGGCATTCCCAGCAGTGAAAGTTTGAATTTGTGACGTCGCGACGCGATCGCGTTCTGCAGCCGGCGCGGCTGACTTGCGTCGCTGCTTGAATGGTCAGCCACTTTCGCTACCTCCGTTCGCATCCGTCATCCTCTCGGCTGACGACGTGCGTCTCCGATTACCCCGGTCGCTGCCTCGAGGCATGCGCCCGAAATGGCCAGTGACAAAGGTGACTGCAGCGGCGGGGACGGCGGTGGTGGCGTGATCGCACTCGCGAGCGAAAGCACCGCCGGCGACGAGCCGACGTCGCCGCCGCCGAAAGCGTCGTCACGGTCCGCGGCGCCCAGCGTTCAGCTGTGCGGCTATCTGAACAAGTTGAGCAGCACGAGCCTCGTCAAAGTGTACAAGAGACGCTGGTTCGAGTTCGTCGAGAGCGTTTGCAAGCTGTACTATTATCGCGACCCGGACGACGCCAATCCCCTGGGCGAGATCGACATCAAATCGGCGAGTTTCTACCTCGATGTGACGAACTGGGAGAAGCCCGGAGTTTTCGTGATCCGGTGAGTTCCGCGGTAAATGACGGTCGCACAGCTGTTGGGCACTCATCGGGCTCCACATGCAGACTGCATGGCACCCGCGGGAGAAAGTTTACCTTTATCTGACTTGACAGGCGCTCTAGTGTGTAAGCCCACGCCACTTTAACCTACTTCTCTCCCTGTCGCCTTGCCTCATGCCCAGCTGTTCGACTGTGACACAGGATCGGAACAGAAATACCTCCGGGGTGAAATGATCTGGCGTGTTGGATCAAGCTGTGTAGAGGATTATCGTGCACTAGAGCGAACAGATTAATGAAACTATCAGTAAGCCCTGCGCCGGCTGATGTTGGTTAGGGGCACAAAATTAACGCCTCCCTTGTCAATAAAAGTTCAGCGCTGCTGATAACAGGGCGTCGAGCGATGGGCTCCGCCGCTCGATCGTTTTGAATTGCATTAATCTACGTTAATCGCCAAGGTTTTCGATGAGGACGGGGTAGATTGCGTGCGTAGCTGCAGACTCGCCGCACAGCGCAGGTACCGACGCCCCAACGGGGAAGTGAACGTGTTTTTTTTTTGTCATCGACGCCCACGATCGACGTTCACGTTTCGTGGAGATCTTCGTTTTTGCCGTCGCGTTGCAACAGCAGCAACAGCGAGCTCCGTCGTCGAACATTCCTTGCATTATTTATTCGGTCGGTACGGGTTGGTCGAGCCGCACCTTGCGGGTTTTCTGAGAAAAATGGGTATGCCGTCTAGAACTTACGTCGCCAAATTTACCACGCTTTGAAGGTGTTTCTGCCGACGAATGCTTTTCTCTTAGTCTCTGGCGGCATGTTTGCTTTACGACGGTGCGCCGAGGATAACTGCAGGATTTTTGCTTTTTTGTATCAACCCGACACGAGACGCCTCATATTCTGCTGACTTTAATGCAGCTTCTGTGTTCTCTCCTAACTTGCAATGGTTGCAGTTTTATAGACTCCTTATGTGAGGTAAAGACCCTTTTCATAGTGCTAAGTTAAAGTACCATGGAAGGAGGGCACACACATCAGCAACAGCATTAACTGCAGCCTCAAGCAGTTTGCAATGCAGAAGTCCCGCTTCCGTCTTCTTCCTGTAATAAAGACAAACCCTTCATCAGTTCAGTTTGCATACAGCATTGCTGAAGTGGATGCTTAGTAAACAACAGGGATTTTCCTGCAAGTAATGAGCTGTCATTTTTTTAGTTTGATATGGATATGAGTAAAGGTATTTATTATTAACAAATAAGTAGGTCTTTTTTTTTTATGAAACAGCTGTCAGAGGCCTATGCATCAGCTTTAGCAGCTACATATGCATGCATACATCCATGCTGTTAGGTATGCAGTATATAAACTTATCTTCAACTGTATGCAAAAACTATCTGTGCCCATATGTACGCACCTCTTTGGCATGTATCTATTTGTATGTATGTAATGCGTATAACTGATTTAAAAAGTAGGAAAATATCTGCACCTACGTCTCTCTCTTTGAGCGTTTATAACATGCGTTCAGGCAACTTCTTAGGAGGGTGAGATGTTGCCCGTTTGAAAATTGATATAAGGGGCTAGAATTTAAATGAAGGCTTAAAGTTACATCTCAAGCTTATGTGTAGGGTGTGTGTACTTGCATGCATTTGAACAACCTCGCTACAAGAGAGTGGCGATGCATGTTCAGCTCTGAAATATAAAACTGTTGTCACAGGTAGCCATATTTATTTCTCACGCTATTGCTTTAAAGAGATGTTTGCCTTAAGTATAGGCACATTAATTTCTACCTTCCGTGTCGTGTTGCTGTTGCATTGAAGCTATAGTAACTGACGCAACTAGAAAAAGAATTTCAGCTTTATGCAGGAGAGTGGAATGTTTTTTTTTTTTTCGTGTGTACATGTGTGTAACTCCTCCTTCGTCGCAATATTGTTTTGTTGGTCACAGTGTAGTCTTAAATCCTCACATGCTTTTTCTTGTTTCAGCAAAACAGTGTGTGTGCTGTCATTCAAAGTACTTTTCCATGAGCCATGCGTTTTCATATACAGTGAGTCTTCACACTCAGATCATGTGATAGCCAAATCTCCACTCCTTTGTAGCACTGAAGTCAGTACAATGGCATGATTACAAGTAAAACAAGTGAAGTGTGTTGCATGCCCCTGTGGCAATAAAAGACCTTCCAGCTTAGTTCCTTGAGAGTCAAAAACATGGAGATTCCCTTTAGCAATCCGTCATCATTATTGTGTGAATTGAGCACTTGCACAAAAAGATTAGGACGGGGTGTGCAGTTGTTGAGAAAGATGTGCTTCAAAGCATGCGGTAAATGGTAAAGTACACAATTTTTTCTGCCCTCTTGAACAGCATGAAGGCAGGAGATAATTTACGCTGCCCTGCTGAACTGCATGAAAGCAATAAAGAAGCGAAAAGTATTTCATGAAGTCTGGGAAAGAGAGAGAGATTTATTTGCTCTATTTAACACATAAATCATGCATAAAAATCTGATGGGCCCAGAGCCAAAGCTAGTTTGGGCCCATGGTCATGCATGGTTGGCAGCAAAGTAATATACTAGAAATCCAGACAGTGCAAATGCATGCCATTCATAACATGAAAGAAAGAGAAAAACAAAGACACAAAATAAGAAATACTGCTTGTAACTACTAGAGATTACGATGAAAAAATCTTTTTTTACAGAGCATTCAAAGTTGCTACATATTTTGACCAAATTTTATTGCTGTAGAATTCGTGGTGTTACTCGTAGACATATTAAAAATATGCATTGTGATAGATGGATGTTGGATACAATTTCTAGACTGTATTGACTCCTTGAGCTGAAACACAAGCATTGAATGGTATTTTGAGCTCTTGATAAACTGGATGGCTTGGCTGGTGTCTGTTGGACAATTTCATAATGTGTAACGCTCTTTTTTAAAGGCGTATAATGGGATCCAAGTATGTCTCAAATAGAAGCCGATGAGTTGCAACAATAAGTGAGGAAGGACAAACAATGAACCACTCTTCAGCCGGTCATTGTTCATCTATCAGTCACTGCCCTGTCGTGAGCAGCTCGGACCTTTTTTTGCATCCTGCCCCTTCTTTGCAGTGGTGAACAGCCGCGCGTGACTGGACCGTGATGGGACACTCATCCACTTGAAGTGTTTGCGCAGATGTGTAAATCAATTTACTTTTGTATATGTGGAAGTAACTTCGCCCTTCTGTTCCCTCTCCTTCACTTTATCTGCCCGGACTCATTTATCTACTATTCCTCCACTTTTCTTTCCTCCTGTCACTGTTCACCTGCCAGACCTGCACTAGGCAGTTGTTGTGGCCAGCTCTCCTTCCTACGTTCACCCTTATCCTGAATGGTCACTGCCACCATCGCCACTAAGACTTATTAGTTTGTTTGTTTTTGTGATGGTTTTCCCCCCCAGCACGCCTCAGCGGCAGTACCACTTGGAGGCCAAAGACCGCCAGGCAAGCCTGTACTGGCTGCAGGAACTGCAGCGGTACCGCCGGGCGCACAGCCTACACAGGAACCTGACCCTGAAGCACAGCCACTCGGTCTCGGACACCTGTCCATCCTCTCAGGTATGCATGTGCTTCTGCACTAGAACACACTTCAGCTACTGCCACTATCACCATTGTCGTCAGCCAAACTAATACCCCTGTCACATGGACACTGTAAAGGTACTTTGAACTAATGCTCCATTACTCTAAGGACGAACGGGCGCTGCCACACGGACGCACCAAAGGACACCTAGCTCAAAGGAGCTTCGAAACAAGGCAGCTCGAGTTCGTCCTTTGAGGCTTCAAGGGAGTACTCTCTCTCCCAGCGAGTTAACAGCATAAATAAATTGAGAAAAGAAGCGTTCAATTTTCATTTTATAAATTCACTTCGTAAGATTAGTGGTGTTTTAAAATATAAGATCATTTGTTTTGTGGCAGTTTCACCACGCCATACTCTCGTTCCAGATATACGGGCGTCACGGTAGCCACGGTAAATATGCCGCCATGTTGGCCATGTTGTTTGTTGCTTTAACATAATACGGTTATAAAACTAATTTACTAAAAAAATGTGACATTTCTGTATTTACATGTGCAGTGAGGTTTGCAATTTTAATAACGCTTTTCGCCGATGAGAGCGCTAAAAACTTCTTGCGAAGGTCGTTCCGCGACCGTGTAGCACGGACAAACTCCCTTGAAGTAGTGCTCCTTTGGGAGCATAAGGGAGCATTAGTTCAAAGTGCCTTTAGAGTGCCCGTGTGACAGGGGTCTAAGTCCTGCTGCAATTCAAAAACCTTCTTTCATTTATGTCCAATTAACCCTGTCCTGCGCCAGCCGAACTATCCCCGCAAACTTTCTAATCTTGTTCTAATCTTTTCTACGTCACCCCTGCTAGATATGCCTTCTCTTGGAATCCACTCCGTTGCCATTTTACATTGCCTTCACATTACATGCCCTGCCCATGTCCGTTTCTTATCTTTGATTTTGAACGGGGTGTAATTGACTCGCATGTGTTCCCTGCTCTCTTGCTGTCTCCATCATCGATGCTTGTCTCCAGCAACACATAAGCAGTGCTAGTCTGTATCTCACTTATGGTGTAAAAAGTTGGAGGCTGATAAGAAGGCTTGAAATTGTATCAAGGACAGTGCAGTGATCTTTTGATAAGTAAAATGCTAGGAGTAATGTTGAAAGGTAGGAAGTGAGCTTAGGAAATTCATGCGGTTAGGTTTGGTGCGGCTGGCACAGGATAGGAAAGAGCTGATTCCACATTAAAAGCACTGGCCCTTATCCGGGGGAGAATGTAATGTGGCTACAAAGAGGTTTGTGTGTCATTTACAGACTGTACAGGAGACAAAGTGCAGTTGATAACGCGAATACCGCTACTCTGTAGAATTAAGTCTGTTGTATGGCTGCTATTACTACACAGATTATTCCATAAAAATAACCTACTCATGGTGCCTTGAAAGTTAGGAGGACGATGTTTGCGAAAACTGTGTGCATGTGCTAGAGATTCGTTGCATAGCAAATATAACCTTTTCTTGTCATATATTTGTATTACTTAGTATTACAGTAGCCGTTTTTTTTTTCTTCTCTTAGGAGTATCCATCATGCTTGTTACAACCCAGCATGAACATTTTGTAGGTTGCTTGTGATCTGGTATTGTCAAACTAGTTGAAGAGGTTAATGCGTTTATGAATTTAGTGCACACAATTTAGGCCGTGTTGTCCACAGTGTATTCATACTGTTGCACAGTATTTTTATCTCACCCTCACAGACGGCCCACCCTCCTCTTCATTACATTGTAAAAACTCTGAGAAGTACTACGAACAGGTTTTTTAAAGGTGCAGTAGGAAACAAGACTGCTGCTTGAGAGGAACATACAACTTGGCTAAGATAACAACAGTTTGTGGGCTACATGATATCAGGCTTTCCTGACTTACCTGCATTCTCGAAAGCTCAAACTGTTCTAAGATAACACCCTCCTGTGATAAGAGGACCATTTGGCGGCAGGGCCTGAGCCATCCTTATCTCTTTGAAGAGGAGTGCCAGTAATGTTTGTGTCACCGCTCTAGAGACGTGGTCTTGAGTTGGCAGTCCGTCGTGGTTTTTCGTGGTAAACTGAATACTAGTATCCCGACTTTACATTTAGCCTGTGGTAGGTAAGTAGATTTGTTGTTGACTTGTTATGCTGTGTTGTTGGTGTGCTGTTGAGTTACTACTTCTGAGTTGTACAACATTGCAAGCATGTTTCAAGAGCTTTACAAACACAACCCTGCGTGAGAATAGCGTGCTGCAGGAAAACACAGAACCTAGGGTCATCTGCCGGGAAACGCTGTCAAGTGTTTCCTGGTGAAAAAAAAAAAAAAAATTTGGAGACAGTCTTTTTATGCAGTATGTATTTGTTTTTCCGGGTTATGCTTCTTCCAGCACACTAACTGTTCTTGCACACTAATTGTTTTTTATTGAGGGAGCTTCTCTGTTCTGTTGTCATTGGTGCAGCATACTGAACTGTCTCAGAAATATGTGCCAAAACTAATTCTCATATATTTTCCCAAATGTGGCTTCCCCTGTATCAGTTGCATGGGGATGTTTTCTGTTCCGGCAGAACCTTAGTCTCACTCAGTTTTATTAGTGCTTAGGTGGCATATGTGTGTCTCGTTTGTTAAGAAGACTGTTTTGTGTTAAAGCCACAAACATCATTTGTTTCACTTAGCTTAAGTCTGGAAAACAATGATAGATTTACCTGCTGTATAGTAAATATGATTCTCACCTTAATTGTGTGGTATAGAATAGTGCTGTCACATACCTGTGAACCTTTCACTGTGCTGCCCCACCCTCATCTTATTTCTTAGCGCATGTGCAGTTTTGTTGCCAATGTTTTTTATGTACAAAACATGTTATGTTCGCATGATTTCTCGAAAAATACTGCTCATTTTTACTCATGGGCAGAGGCGTCTTCGGAGAATGCGTTTGGTGTGTGACGCATGCTTTTTTACGGTTATTATGAAGAAGTGAGGTCTGCTGATTTCGCTCTGTGCAGGCAACCAGTGGTCTGCTCCACAAGAAGCCCCCTCAAGCCGAGGAAGGCCCCGGAAGCGACTATCCGGACCGGGGGCTGCTCTTATCTCCTGTGGAGTGTCCGACAACGGTCGTTGGCGAGCACACTGCCTCACAGCCTCCCCCAGTGTCCCCTGCTGTATCGTCCGTGCTCTCTAACTTCAGGCACCCATTTCAAAAGAAGCACCAGTGGTCGCCGACCGTTGACGGTAAGCTGTGGCTCGTGTTTGGCTCAGCGGAATGAGGATTGCCGGGCATTTGGATAGTCTTCGGATGACACTGTCTGTAAAAGTGACAATGAGCATGTGAAGTTTAGTTCTTGTTTGCTGTCAGCCCCTGTGACTACAAAGAGCATTTTAGCGTACAAGATTGACTCAATATGTTCTTGACTTCTGTCGAACTTGTAGAAAAGAAGTTGGTAGTTTTATTTAGTGCTCAAAAGGAGATAGTATGGTGTCTTCATCTATTGTTAAACAGCTGTAGGGATTGAGGGCTGTTAGGTGACATAGTTTTTGAGTTATGATTGTGACCATTGTGTAGGCAGGCACCAGATGTTTCATTACAGAGTTCAGTGTGCGCTTAGGAAATGCCATCAGGTTTTTTGCCATTTCTGCCAAAGTTATTCTACCAAACATTAAACAGTTTTTTCAGAAATTAGCTAATTGTATGGCACATTCATGCAATTGGCTCAACATTTTGTTCGCAGGCGCTGGTTTGTCTTCTTCTCTCAAAAATGTATATGAAAGGTTGTTTTTAATTTCTCCTAATTGGCTGTCTGAACAGTTTGTACAGCGGCTGCTTCTTGTTACTTATAGTGTTGTTCTCTTTTATGTTGTAATGTGCACATCACCGGCAGAACTGTACGCATAGGCTTTAGCCAATTTCATCTTTTGTATACTTTCTAGAATTTGGGATCAGCTAAGTTTACGTGAGAATCTGGTGGCAATTCCTCTTGGACACAGATTGGCAGACTCACTCATGAGTGCACTTAATTTGCTTCACTCACACATGCATTTGTTAGTTGATGTGGGTGAATGTGAATGTGAGTGAGTGGCCAGAGGAGAAATATATTTGCGGGATCCATCGCCCATGGTATCGAAGTGTGCGTACTGCTTTTTTTTTTTTAGAAGGAAAAACAGAAGGTCTTAGCCACTTCTACATCAGTGAAGAGGACGACAGTTATGAGTACGAAGACTGTGACATTCCGTCGTCACCTTCCAAGTTGAAGTCCCCAGCTGTCTTCACATCGTTCAAGAAAAAGCTACAGGACTCGTTTCGAGCTCGACCCAGGGTGGAAGTGGAGATGTTCACTTCAGCGCCGCCCATTTTGCGGAAGCTGCATGAAGGAGTTTGCTGCAAGTGTAAAGAGGTATGATGCAACTAAAAAAAATGGTATAACATCGAAGCTCATCAAAATTATATTGTACATAATGGAGTAATAGATGAAACAAAAGAAACATAGTTCTCATTAATATGCAAGTTAATTTGCAACAAATATAATAAAACTATAGCCACTAGAGACCAGTTCTTATGCCTTTTTGCAAGGCTTAGCTTTGTTATAGTAAATATTTATCTCACAGAAGCTAGAACAGTGTTCATTAAACGAAGGATTTCATACTGTGTTGGATTTCATCTCTTGGAAAAAATGTTCACCATGAAAATGATTTTCTTAATCAGAGCCTGGCTTTCTGCATGAAACGCACTAGTAGTGTCATTTGTGTTTATACATTAGCGGCCTGACTGTCACATGTACTGACCCGATCACACTTGTCTAGAGCGCTTGAGCTATGCCGTACATGGGAAATAAAGCAAAATTCTAAATGGCAACGCACCCGCCATTTGCACCGACAACTACAACGTACTGCTACTGCTACTACTACATCGCGAAACCCGGGTGCGTAACAGCTGTCGGTGTAAAAATGCACATAGGCGATGCAGGCGCAATCTTAATAACCATCCTCCAGTTACGGTTTCCTCCACTCACGTCATGCCTTCGTCTTTCCGCGGTAGCCAGCCTCTCAGTGGTTCCCATGACAGTGCTATGACTACTACTACGGCACGAAACCCAGGAACGGGCTCTTAAGAGCTGTCGCTGTAAAAATATGGAGAGGACATTCTTGCAGGAGATGATCCAACAAGTATTGTTGGCAGTCATGTGCTTTAGAGTTCTGCATTTTTCAGCCATCCACCATTTGGGTTTCACATTTTGTGTACAAGTGGATGTGAAGGTTATCACATCACTTTTAAAATATTGCTACTACTAGCAGTTAGGTTGACACTGCAAGCATACTGTTCGAGCTGAAGTACGATATATTGGCAAAACCAAAAGATAGCAAGACTGAGTACATTGCAGTGCATTAGCTTTGGACATAATGGAGATATTACACTTTACTGGTACATAAACACCAATTAGCCCCTACTCTTGCCCTGTTTGCTTCGCACATGATAAGATAGTTATGAATGCAACTTATTTTCACAAATAACCTTTCAAGGCCCATGACAGGCTTGAATTTTGATACTGTAAGATCTGCCATGGTGCAGGATGTTAGACTGAAAGCAGTTTGGGGTTAGTAGCAGATTGTGAGTGTCTCCAAAGTAGAGCTGTTTATTTTCTTTTCAAATAATTTGCATGGCTCCCTTTGGGGCATAGGAAATCATAGCGAAAAACAACCTATACTTTCTTTTTCAAAACTGTGTGTGCGAATTGTGAGAAGTTTCAGGCTTTTTCTGAGCTCTCACGTGCAGTGCGCATCTCACATGGAATTTAAATTTCAGCACCCTTCCGTCGTCATGCCATTAAAGACTAGAACCTTTCTCGAATACATCACTTCCAGCACCTGCCTGTTAATATTTGTTAAAAAGTTAGCCAGTCATCTTTTTAATTAAAACACTTGACATTGCTACTTCTTGTTTTAGCGAATGCACATTTCATGTGATAAATACTGCATGAAGGGTTCTTCACGAAGCTAAAATGAAATCAAAGTTCAGCTTGCAGTGGAGGTTGCTCTGCTTGTGGGCCAGTTTTCTAGGTTATCCTTACATGCTGCTCTTGTTTAAAGCTGGAACGGGAATCAAGTGCCTTACGGGAGGAACTCCAGTGCAAAGAGGACGAACTCACTGCCAGCAAGGAGGTGATAAAGGTCCTCCGCCAACAACTGGAGCTTGGAAGCAGAGAACAGGAGACACTGTGAGTCATTTCCCCAAGTACAGTTTACTGCATTTTCTTGCATATTGAGGTTGAGTGTCTGTAGGCCTTTGCTGCACAAGGAAATAAGTACACTTTGAAAAATTTTTAGGTTAAACGTTGCTACACAGTGTGAAATGTAGAACTGCATACTTTGGTATTGGCCGTTAACTGTGATACCTGTCATGACGGGAGGCTTTCATGGCGTTAAAAAATGAAAGCTTCACTGTCTGCAACTCCTCAGCTACTGAATATCAATATATGTCTATTACTGTTGAAGTAGTGAGCAGCGAAGTTGCAGTACATTTTGAATGCACCTACTGAATGTTATGGTTCTGCAGATTTACAGGAATCATAATCTCTTTGAAGACTGAAAAAATAAAATTGACATGGCGATCGTGAAACCTGATGCGAGAAAGCTGTGATAGCAGTTTGGATTTGCCCTCGTTGATTACTTTGATTCTTTTATTCTAACCGAGGCTTCACGCTCACAACAGAATTTTTGCTGGGGATGCAAATGGGTGGATATAAGCGGGTGGGAAGGCAGCTGGTAGGTCTGCAGGGAAGCTGGCTTTCCCACTGCATCTTTGAATTTTATTTTGCCACTGTTTTTTTCGTTCTGCTGCTGCTTGGGCTTTTAATGGGTGGAGGCATTGTGGAGATTGGAGATAGGTGGTGGTTGGTGGCGCTTTTGGAGTGTGGAGTTGGGGTGGTGAGGCAGGTGGTTGTTCTGGAGGGCGGAGGTTTCACTCACTGAGTCTACGCGCAAGAAAATTTCCACGCTTTGCACAAATAACATCGGCGTTTTCTCCAAGTGGTAATCTTACTGCAGTCGCAGCAAAAATGTTGATCTAGTTCCACTCGCGGGGATTCTTAGGTTGAAAGTCACTTCTTTTTGCAAATTGCTGTTGGCAAAATGATGACTGGTTAGGTTTTTCAATATCGATTCACACCAGATGCAAGTTTGAAAAGGTGTCCGGCTACCATCTATAGAAGCATCAGAGTTTGCGTTCGAGGGGCAGCTGCATGAGGAGCCTGGATGGTTTCACTCGGAGCTTAAACTCATTGGGAGCCCAGACGGGGTTGGGCTGCCGCGCAGACTTCTATGGGAAACCCTTCTTCTTCCTCTATATACTTTTTCTTTTACAAATTTTTACCTACAATACTTTCAAGAACTCATGTGATGAACACATTGAATCTGCCCGTGGAAGCAAGAGGCATGTTTTGTGTATCATGCAGGCTTGTGTGATGCATACAGTGTCTTGAAGTGTAGCTTAAGTAAACACTGAGAATCTGGCGCGGTGCCTTCGGCAGTGCAGTTTAATTTCTCTTTATTTTCACTTTATGTGTTTTTGCATATATACTTCACATTTTACCAGAATTGAAGTCATAACCAGTCAAAGTATTTTGAGGAGACTGCTCTTTAGAACACACACAACAAGTACATTTTCACAATTGGACGTCTACAGACATTAGGAAAATAAGAAACTTGGGAACCTGTGTATGTTTTTCCAGATTTCCTTCATAGCATTTTAGAGACGCAGGGTTGCTATATTTTCATGTTTATGGGTTCACTGGCCGCAGAAATATGATTTAGAAGCCTTTGGTTTGCGCCAGTGAAACCTTTGCCGTCATGTTGAAGATGACTGGAGTTAATAAACGTTCCCTCTTGTCTTGCAGCATCAAGCTTTATGCAAATTCCAGCAATGAAAACTACACCCGCATGCTACACGAGAAGGACAAGCTGCTCCTTGAGCTCAGGAATGAGCTTTACATGTGCAAACTTCAGCTTGAAAGCACTCAACACAGGCGATGGTACGTAGCCATGTCTTGTATGCTGCTGTCCCCAAGCAAGCTTTCAAAGTGCTTTGCTTCTCTTATTGTGGTCACTTCAAACACCTACCAAGTGCAGTTTATTTCATTTGTTCTTATGAAGTTCACTCTGTTGGTTGGCATAAGTCATTGCAGCCTTGGCTAAACATGAGATATATAAATACTTTCAGGTCAAACAATAATAATACTTTTGTTTCCACTAATGAAACTACATACATTCAGGCGTGCCAAAGCCATTGACGGCTTGAGCGGCATCGCCTGAAAGGTAGTAGAACCAAATGCGGTACACTTGCACAGAAGAACTGATCGGCGAACTCGAGTGTAGCAGAGCAAGAAAAGAAAAACAAATACACTGTCTAGGAAGAAAACTGCTCATTCAGGATTGCAGAATGAAGCACTGAAACATATTGTAACAAACAGATTACAGTATTGTGTCGTGGTTGGCTGTTCACCGAAATGACTAAAGCATAGGAAGTAACATTGCAATAGACTGCAGAATGGAAATTTTGGCCTTTGGTTTGCCTTTTGGCACAGAATATTCATTTTTCTTCTTAACCTCCCTACGTCCTTCATCAGCAAAGAAAGCGAGGGGCATCATATTTTCATACAGTGCCGATAAGGCCGAGGCTGCACACCGTATAAATGATTGTACAGCCAGGATATGTGCAAGAGCTGCACCTTTGTGTTTAGAACCAATAGTAGCTGTATGAAAAAAAAAATCAAATTAGTCATTTTCATTTTAGGTATAAATTAGCTTTTTCAGTCCATGCATCTACTATTACACCAGATGAACTACACGCCACGTTTTTTCCAGCAGTTTGAGTTGCTTGGAGTCCTTGGAGATTCCTTAGACTCCCCTGTCTTGGGCACAAGAAACGATTTTTAAAATAGTTTTGGCAGCGAGCCAAAACTGAAACTCTGTTTATGCAAGGGGCCACGTTCAGGTTGATGCAGCGATGACATCAGTTAATATTAGGAGAACACTCATACACGTGTGTAATGGCTGAAATAGCAACTATAAATGATGACTTCGTTCATAAAATGCATAAGACGACCTAGCAAGCCTCAGTTTGCTCTTCATGTAAGGAGCAGGCAACAACATGCAAGTAATGTTTGTGGCTTCGCAAACGCGGTGTTGCCCGCTGATATCACCTGAACTGAGGCCATGAAAACGGCAAACTTTAAAGTCGAATTGCGCAGCAATGAATCGTGCAAGGCTTCCAAACTTTGTAGGTATTCTTAAGAGAGCAAAACCTAAGCAAAAGTTTTGTTAAAATATGTGAATCCCGATGAAACCCCGGAGTTTCCCTTTAAGTTCCCTTCCCGTTGTTCCCAACATCTGTCCCTCGCCTGCTTCAGTTCTGTGGAAAGGGAGCTGGACGAGCTGAAGGACCAGAGCTCCCTGTACCAGGAGGTGCTGAGGGAGAAAGATCGCCTGCTCATGTCGCTCACTAATGAGCTGCACGACATTGAGGAAGAGAAGAAGGAAGAGCAGGCCACCATCACGCAGGCCGAGCAGGCCGAGGAGAACGCCTGCCGAGCACAGATGGCCAAGATGGCCGAAGAGATACAGCAACTCAAGGCAAGTGGCACACCAGTGTTTTGAGGTGGTGTCCTCCCTGTTTATGAAGAGTGAAACTGAGTGAATTAAAAATGAACTTTGCAGTGAAATTGAATATCTCTGCACTGATGGGGTAGAGGCACCAAGGCAACCCCTTCAAAACTTTTTTCTAAAGAAACGTCAATTCTGGGATCCTTTCTGACTACACTGAAGTTTTTCGGCAGCAAGATATGCAGTTTTTGCTGAGGGAATTGGGTTAGGAAATTTTTCTGTCGCGATTCAAACTGGTAACGCTGCCGAAAAGGACTTCTTGATCGCAGTTTTGAAGTGAAGGGCAATGTAGCCTAGCCTCGGAGATCTTGGCAAACACCGCAGTTTGTTTACGAAAATGGCCCGAGGTGGCGATGCCTACAATTCATTTCTTGACTTTGTCTAGCTCACAAAAGCTCAGTTTTCACTCAAAATAGCATCTTTGTGGTTAGAATACGGTAATCTATCGTATAGGCAAACTTCAGTTTATTCTCAGTGTTTCTTTTGGGCTGCGTTTAGTGCGGCATTCAAGCTGTCACACTGGACTTTTACTTTACTGTGTGGTTGTCTCATATTAGGTCATTCAGCTCTGAAAGAGTGGAGCTGGAGTGTTGCTTTGTAGAAGCATAGCAATGGCATAAAATATAACGTAGTTAGGGTTCTTTTTTTTTTTGTCTGTGAAGAGAGAGGATTTGACCTCCCTGTTGTAAGCATTCCATTTCAACCCTGTTATCAAAAATTTGATTGGTTCTAGGCCTCGCACTATATACGGCACACAGACTACAGATCACCAAATAACAGTTTTATGCAACACATATCCAACATTAATTGCTTGTGCCCAAGAGAGTGTCAACATTCATCAATTCAAGAAGAAAATGAGGCATCTTTTGAACACCCCCGTGTGAAATTTTATTATGCATACCTGCTGCATTTCATTGTTATTCCTACTGTATTGTGTGTATGTGTTTTTCTTTTGTACGCCACTTACTATTTCTCATTGTTGATTACCTCTTCAGTATTATTTTCTACCTGGCCAGTGCTTGTGTAATTGCTTATTTTAAATTCCTGTCTCGCCGTGTTTGGTGTACCACTGTTCTCATATGTTACTCCGCACCATCTGCACCGACGTGTAATGCGGGTGTTAGGCCTCGTCAGGAGACATCCTGGTCTCCTTTAGCCTCTCCCCGCGGACACCATGTATTGTTGTCCGAAATAAATGGAAATAAATAAATAAAAATAAAAGACTTACCGACACTTTTAATTTCGTGGGATGCAGTGGCTAAGCATACTTCGCTATCTAATTTGATCAGAAGACTTTAACTCATGTTACCCTTTTCTTCGGTTGTATAATACTACTATACTCGCAGACAACTTTCTGTGACACTGCCACCAAAGCTAGGCAGGAAAGGGAAGGAGACGTGCCTCTGCCCATGTATCACTGTGCCAAGTAGGCTGGCCAGTAAAAGAGCATTTAGCGACCTTATGAGCATTATTTCCTATTTTTTCTTTCTATTGAAGACTGCAGCATTTTCACTTCTCTTTTTAGTTGCATACATAAGGCCTTGACCCCCCCTTCCTCCCCTTTCCTTCCTGTTGCCTAATCCTATAATTGCTAGGGTTGGGGGTCCTTCTGTTATAGAGCCCGACAAAGGGGTCGGATCTTTTGTGTACACTTGTTGGCCTCGTCACCCTCATCTTCACAGGCTGTGTATATTGTGGCCTTTTAATGTGTGGCTGTAGAACAGAAAACCTTACAGAAGCCTTTGTTGTGTTCAGTGGATTACTTGCAAATGATACAGCCTCGGAGAATTTGGTGCACGCTGTAAATTTGTGCATGCTTGTGCAACTTTAATTAAGAATGCAATGAAAAAGTTCATGTGTAGAGACATTCAGTAAAGGCATGTAAAGCCTCCTACAAAAGAAATGCGGTGAAAAAGTTTGTGCTGGAAGGAATTATAATTTGTGTTCGCAAATATATATTTTAACATGCTAAAATTGTCAAGTGGTGCACAACCGTCAATGTAAATTTGAGATATAAATGGTTATTTTTTGTTCTTGCACATATGAAAGATGCAGCAACAGAGCCAACTGATCCAAACCACGTTTGTGTATTCATAAAAAGGGAGTACACAATATTTTCTGTGAGCTCATGGTGACAGAATGCAGACTGTAACCAGCTTTATGTGATGCAGACTACGGTCATTGCAAAGGCAAAGCGATGCTGTGGTTAGCGCAGTTATTCATGTACTAGTATCTGCATATTGCTGCAGTGGTCCGTCCTCGAGAGGCTTTTTGGAATTGTGCGCTTTCTTTTAGCACTCATGTTTTTTGCTCATTTTTCTTTCATCTCAGGATGCAGTTGCAGCATTCCATGTCCAAAACAAGTTTCTCAACCAAGAAATCCTCGAACTGAATGAGCTTCGGTGGAACTCTGAGGAGAGGGAGAGGCAGCTCATCATGTACGTGGCTAGACTGATATTGTGTTTTGTGCATTGTGCATTTTAGGCTGAGGTTTCTTCCTGTGCACTTGCTGTAGCTATGCTGCCAGCGTGCCTTTTTTTTTTATGCTATGTGCTTTACCCGTGTATGGCTCTCTCCCCTTGATTATTTGCTATTGCTGCATTACTGCCATCATTGCTGCTTGCCCAACTTTCTTTCTGTGGTTAGGAGTGTCAAACAGCGCCATTGATTCCTGCACGAATTTTTTTTTTTGCAACTCAGAAAATGCTCAAATGCAGAGGCTAGGCATTACCAGACTCAGAGCAAGCTTCTCTTTCTTCTCAAAGAGCTCAACAGCCCTCAGGAAGGCAAGTGAGATTTTGCGTTTCTTGCTGAAGACCTTTTTTTTGTTGTTGTGCATGGATGTGTTGCAGGCAGTGTCGTGTTTGGAAGCAACTTTGTTGATGGATTTGCCACTTTGTGATGACCTGGTTGCTGTTTCAGGTGATGCTGGTGTTCAGGCCATTGTCAGTCAGCTTCTCGAAGAAGCCATGCAGGACCCGACAGTTCCCAAAGAAGTCCAGGATTCCCTCCAGTCTAGGTGAGGGCACGAAGACTAGCAAATCTAGCAATGCTGATGAGTCACTGTAAACATATCCGAATGTTAAAAAGTGACACGAAGCAAAAGTGATGTTTCCTTCACAATGAGCACAATAGCCAGCCTAGAAAACCAACGAAGGATATAGACAAGCGTCAGGCCGTGACGTCAAAGAGATGTGGCGGCACTGGCGTCAGCAGTGACTTTCGTTGCATAATAATAATAATAATAATACGTTGCATAGGCAAAAATCGGGACCTTGCGCGTTAGGTGCGCCACGCTTGCGTGTTTTTGGGCACAATTCATGGCGTGCCGACATTGTGGTGCGGTTGGTTGAGCCGCAATGCAGAAGAAAGGAAGCGGCATAAGTTTCCACAAGTTTTTGCAGTCAGATGGGCGCGAAAGCGACGGGCATGGGCCGAGGAGCAAGACAAGTTCGGCGACGGATCGTCTTCGCGGCTAATTATTACCGCTGAGCTCCTGGGTTATTACGCCAAGCTCATTTCACTCCTTGGGTTATTATATAGCGTTTCTGCATTGAAATCTAATAAGTTGTTTCGTGTCTCTGACTTCGCATCGTTGCTGTTCAGTCATGTGGTGAACTGTGTAAAAATCAAGTAACGCCTGCAACTCGATCGTTCTCATTCTGTCATGCCCTCAGCATAAGTTTAGGTGCAATATTCCGTGTGCTTGGGATCATAAGATAAACGCAGGGGGGCCGTTTTTAGATGCTTATCACCTGGACAACATCCCGAGCATCATTTCACATTCCCCCCCCCCCCCCCCCCCCCCCAAAAAAAAAAGGCAAAGCTGCCGCCAGTCACCTTCAGCGTTCACACCGTGCCGCGCTTGAAGAAGCATCGGACTTGGGTAGTTGCACGCACAACAGTTTTTTTCTGTTTTCATTGTCGCGAATTTCAACAAGTGTGTCATTTCAACACCAGTCCAACGACGCTAGGATCGTGACAAAGTCGCGCAGTGTTATTTCCCAAATTATTTGAATTTTCACATTGTTGGTCGATCAGAACCTGGCGAACACGGAAAATTCCACGCTAAAAGCCACTCCGATCAAGCAGAGTTCGCACACATAAATAAATTCTAAACTAAGAAGCAAAACTTCATAACTTAGCAGAGTGACCGTAAATTTCGTTGGAGCTCGAGGAAAACGTCTATGCATGCACTCGTGGAGCTCTCGGATCGTGTTTGCCTTATTCAAAGCAGCTATAGTGTTCATTAATTTCCGAGGTCTCCGGAGTGAAGCGGCTCGGTAAAAATAGGAAGCACATTACAAGGTTCGTCGTATGAGAAAGCTGATTCGTGTCGTGCATCACGTCATCCTATCTAGCACTAGCAATCAAATATGCTTTATTGGCCCATAAGTTGAGAACTGTGGACGATTAGTTCCTCCCCATACCTCGCGCTTTCACCCGCCGTAGCTCTGTTACTTGCCGCCAACTAGGAGCGGAGAAGCACCCGATGCAGCGCTCCGCCTACTAATTTTGCCTGGCGAACAGGCTGAAAAAGCATCTGAGCATCAACAAAAATGTTGTTAACCACAAGGGACGCGCACGCTTTGAAATATCCGCATACGCCAGTTGGCTTCAAAGGCAGCATCACTTGGTGCAGTGTAGGCATGCTGCGTTTTGCCTACACCCCACGTCGCTGCCGACCGCAGCGCCACCTTTGTTTACAAACATGACGCTTGTCTATAGGCTCTATATTAATTGTTGGGAAGGAAATGATCGTCGAGCAGTGCTTGAAAAATTGCAACACTGGTCTAAGTGTGAATACAGAACACCGGAATTATTTTGTAAATTGTATTTATTAGCTATGTGTGAAGAAATAAACGTTCAGTTATATATTGTTGAAGCTGGGTCAAGTCTTTGCAGAGTAAACCACTCTTTAGAGTAGTCTGTTTTAGGTTGGATTTACGGGGTTTAACGTCCCAAAGTGACCCAGGCTATGAGGGATGACATAGTGAAGGGCTCCGGGTAATTTCAGCCACCTGGGGTTCTTTATGTGCACTGGCATCACATCATACTTGGTCTGTAGCATTTTCCCTCCATTATAATGCAGCTGCCGTGGCTGGGATTGAACCTGCGTCTTTCGGGTCAGCAGCCGAGCACCGTAACTGCCGAGCCACTCACAGCCAGATAAAAGAACCTACTCTAAACTGTAGCTGCCATGACGGCTACAGTTTAGAGTAGGCTTCTGTTTGGCTTTGAGTGTACAAAGTGCATAGCATGATCTAACTAAATGGCTATGTTTAATGGTTCTGCTGCAGCTTATAAAATATGCTTTCTAGTAACCTCAATGCACCTTTTAGGCAGATCTGACTATGCCTACGACTACACGAACAACATGTGCTGTTACCCGCATATTAGTTCAAAATTTGCACTGCTGCTGTAATAATTAAAATGAAGGCCAGATAGATAACCATTACTTTCAACTTTATAGTTAATGAACTCTGCAGATGCACACTTGTAATGAATGTAAGCTCACTTTCAACCCTATCGGTCTGCATCGCTAAAATTTGCTTAAATTTTCCGTTTCCTTACGTTTCAGTGACGAAGTCTATGACTTGTACGGATTCAACCGAAAATGGGGAAAAGAGTGCGACATCGTCGTCTCCAAGGCGGAGAACCTGAAGAGAAAGTCTGAGAGCATCGCAAGCAAGATGCAGGTAGAGAACTGCGAGGATCTCACCCATCTGTGATCTCAGTGTGCAAGATTAGGGACTCACCAAAGATTTCTAGCATATTCAAAGAATGCCTTTACTACTGATTTGTGGGACGAGTCTGCGTGGAGATACCATATATATTTATGATGCTGTTTTTCGAGGTAGTCAATAAAACCTGAAGTAACTCGCTCGTTTCCATTCACTGGAAGGACCCACTCCAAATCTCGTGGAGGGTGAAATGGGAAAACTACCGTGCTAACCTGGCCCCTGGTCGGCCCCTTCAAAAGACACCCGAGCTGAAGGCTCTCATTCGCTCCAGCATTCCACAGGAATTGAGAAGCCAAATATGGAAAGGGTATGCAAGACTTTCTTTTCTTGCTGTTTGCTTAGAAACTGAGCTATCTGTGCAGTGTAAATTTCTTCACAACAGTACGACCATTGCGGTCATAGTTTATGCCACCCAAGTCATGACGTCCCATGCTTGCACGGCTACTTGCTATTTGTCGCCGTGTTTGTGCGATACAGTGGCCCGCCTGCTTATGATATAAAAAGTTTTAGCTGCTTAGAAAGAGGAATGTATTTACTTTTCAACGGTTTGTGCTGTTAAAGCAGTTATTGCTGATGCGAGTGAAATGAGCAAAATATAGAAGGCGTGAAACAATACTTTTGTTCAACTTGCCCGTTTAAGTGAAGATTTTTGAAAAAAACTGCAGCACCGAAAAGAGCGCCTCTTCTGCAGCATTTAAATAAATTGTGAATCTTGGTGAATGCTTAATGGTTTTTGGCTCCAGGGGATAGCTGTTTAGAACTGGTGTTCTGAAAAGACCAAAACTTTCAAAAATGATGCATATTAGAGGCTCGACAGTTTTGGTATAATTGACAAAATTCAAGCATATTTGACATGTTTGTGGTTTTGCCTTTTTTTCGGTTTTATGGGGTTTAACGCCCCAAAGGGACTCTGGCTATGAGGGACGCCGTAGTTGAAGGCTCTGGATAATTTCGACCACCTCGGATTCTTTAATGTGCACTGACATCACACATTACACGAACCTCTAGCATTTTGTCTACATTGAAATGCAACCGCTGTGGCCAGGATCGAACCAGGATCGAATTTCTTAGAGCTGCACTTTGTAGTTCTTTAGTTTTCATTGTTCAAAGTTACCTGCCATCACAAAAACGTGACCCACAGGGATCTGGATACTGAGTGCACATACCTCCACGGGTCATTTTTACAAGCAAGCTTAAGTACCACTGAAATGAATAAATAAAAAAATGAAACAAAACTATTATTTTATGGGCTTCGTTTTTTGCTCAATCCACTCGTGCCAGTAATAATTGCTGTTAACAACACATACCATTGAAAAGCAAATACATTTCTCTTTCTAAGGAGCTAAAACTCATTTTTCTTAAGTGGGGATGGCAATAGTAATCACGCAAAGATTATAAAAAATAGCCAGCGGCTGCACAAGTGTGGGACCAAATGCTTAAACATTAGTAGCAGTTGTGAAGAGTGGCAAATACACTGAAACCTTTTTGATATGTACCTTAAAAAATTGTGGCGGAAAAGCACACATCTTCAAAAAACTGCACGAAAAAACAAGGACACGCAGAGGACACACTGTTTTGAAGATGAATAAACTGCACCGATTAGTTTTCCAGAAAACACTCCTGGAAAAGTGTTTTATCTAGGAAAACGTATGATCCAAAGCCACTCAGATTTTGGAAAATGCAACAAGTATGAAAGCATTTATTGACATTCGTTAAAGGCGAGTTTGGTGCAAGATCTGACGAGCTTTTGTCTTGCTCGTAGACTTCTGTCTCCATTTGTGTTGTCGTTAACGTGAACGCAAAGTATCCAGTCCAGCGGCAGCAAAGGCGAAAGTAGCAGGGATCTGTTTGTCTTCACTGTGGCTGTTTAGGGATACTCTGCTTCATTGCAATAACGCACTGCAAAGAAGCCATCCTGTGTGCTGACTGCCGCTGGGCTTTGGCTCAAGTCACGTGTCACTAGGCTCAACCTGCTTGTATGTTAGCACACCTATTCTTGGTCGCTACACGTATCGTGTGATCACAACTCGGTGAAGCAAAGTTGTTAACACACTTATGAAATTTTTTATCTTGGAATGTATTAACCTGAAGAAAAACAGTGCAACCCTATGAGACATTATTTATGACCTACGATTTTGGATGAATGAATCAGAAAATTGTTTGAACTGGGAACATATCAGCGATGTTCTGCTTTAAATCAAATTTAGTGATGTTTGAATCTCATGGCAAAAATTTGACAGCAAAAGAGCTGTGCTCTTCGTTAACTGTTTGCCTAACAATTGAGAGGTTGTGATAAAAGTTTGAGACGTGGACACATGTAGACTTTCCAAGTGATTGGTACTGTACTCGTCTTTTTGTATGATTAAACAGCAGACAATAAAATGAACTACATTTACAAAGGCAGAACCTTTAATTGTGTTCACATAGTTTTAGTTTGTTTCAAATTTTCCGTTATCTAGTCACACAAAAACAGTTGACGTGGAATGTCAGTCGTATACTGTTGTGCTGCCATCTGTGCTATACACTACCTGCAAGATTTTTTAACACTCACACTAAACCAGAAAATGTTGACCGATGCATATGTTCAGTGCATAAATTCAAAATCGTTTATATTGAAAAACACTTGTCTAGTGAGGTTAGCTTTTGTGATAGTTTTAAATCACCTGAACACGATTACCTTCATATGATCGGAGCAGATCTTTGCATTTATTTTCTCAGGTATGACACTCATGTTATGACACTCAGTATGACAATCATGTTAGTAGAGTGAACTGACTTATTTTTATCACGTAGGTGCGTCGAGTTCCTTGTTGCTCAAGAAAGAGCAGAAAAGGGCCCTGGTTACTACGAGGATCTTGTGATGTCCCCTTCAACCACAAGTACCTATGATCCTGCTGTAAAACAGGTAATACCTTTAGCAATATGCCTTTAGCAGTACTCAACATCACAGATTGTTGCATCACTTCATGAGCATGGTGGCCTCTTTGTCCATTTGCTCGTGCTTTCATTAGAAAAAGTGGTATGCTCATTTTTGCTCTTTTTTTTTTCAGTATAAAACAGGCTACTATTTGGCTTTTTCCAACTCTTCTTGTGTTCCTTAGTTACAGTGAGTTGCATAATGCAGTGTGAAATTTTTGCTTGGTGTGCGACCCTTCCGTTTGATGCATGCTACTTTCAAATTGCTTTTCAAGCTCTGTAAAACTCCCGGTGACATCTTCAGTTCAACATAGGCCTAGCATGTTTCTCGAGATATACATCAAATTCAAGCTCCTGAACTGGATTTGTATCGAGGAGTTTGTTCTTACATGTGTGACTCCTTGAACGTAGTGCCATCACTTGTAACATCAGAAGTGTCATTCACATTTTCTTCTTCAAGATTGAACTTGACCTGCTGAGGACCCTGCCAAACAATCGGCACTATGAAACACCCGATGCTCCGGGAATAAATCCTCTTCGACGGGTGCTACTTGCATTCAGCAGACGGAATCTCATAGTGGGATACTGTCAGGTAAAACTGTGACGTATCTTATCTGCTCCTTGTGTTGTTTCAGTGTTTTGGAGGCCTTTCTATTGACTGCTTATCAGTTTGTAGCATATCTCAAATGAAAAATCATGTAACCAGTGTAACCTGCCTCTGAATACAGGTTTCTGAAAATAGAACAGTCGAGCTTAAATTGCAAATGCATGCTTAAGTGGAAGAGTATCTCTGAGTAATTGTAAAATGTGAAACAAGATTTTGAAGGTAGTTATTTTGGGGCAGCAAAACAACTTTGTATACTCACTGCCATTTTCTAGAGTGTCCACTGTGGTTTTAATTTTGTTCGCTGCTTTCGTTCTCGATGGCTTGCTGCTGAAGCCTACACAGTACTCCCTCTTCAACCATTTAAAGTCTCACATTGTGCGTTTTTTGACTGAAACTTCCTATGCTTAGTTGGGAAACAACTAAGCGACATGCATTTCGGACCCCCCATGAGACCTTTCCTTAGTGGGAAATAACGTAGCGACATGCATTTTGGATCTCCCATGAGATATTCGTTGTAGGCTCAGTGCTTTGCCTATAAGGAGGCTTCAATACACCTTTTGTGTATGGTGCCATTTGTTTCATCTCCTAGTCTTTTTTTTTTCGTAGTGTGTTTGTACTTTAAAGCTACGGATGCAGGACCAACCCAGTGGCATTATTTGCAAATACTGGCTAGTACAGCATGCGACCTGTCATATTTTATATTGTGCCCACTGGAGTTGCCTTAAGTGGCAGTAAATACTTGGAGATGTGCTCGGTGGAGTTCAGCGTTGTAAACTTAAAAAATAAAAATGAAAAAAAAAAATTGTGTGACTGACAAAAAGGAACAACCCGTGCATCTCGGAGCACATTGAACTCGGTCTCGTGAAGTCTGCAGCCAGGGGTAGCTACACTAAGATTCTGAAGGCTTTGGCATTCCTAGTGGTGTGCGTCTGCATTTCCGTCGATGTGGTCATGTGCTGCAGTGCGTAGGATTTGCAAATAGGTGGCATTTGCTGGCTAGTCAGTGCAGCATGGCTGTAGTCCCCATGTTGAGCCAGTCATTTTCTTGCTGCAACTTGTTTTTTTTTAATTATGTGCTCAGGAACACTTTTCTCATAGAATCAAACAAACCAGCGGCAGCATTGTACTCAGAGTGACTAAAGAAAGAAAAAAATTGCGGGGATGCTCAGTTAGTATTATGCTATGACAGTGCGTTAACATAAGGTTTCTCCCTTGCTTGAAGAGCTGAGGTTACCAGCTTAGCGCATTAATCAGCGAAGGCTGATTGGCATTGGCCGATTGGCCCTCCACCTTCCATGGTAGCCACCTGCCCGCCTCTTGTTCCTGTGGCAAGCACCTTCAGGTTTCGAATTCCTTTACTCGCGTCAGAACCTCCTCTGTCCTCAGTAGCCATCCTCTGGGTTCTTCTCATGGCAGCCTCCAAATCAAAGCAATGGCCACACATTGCTAATGCACCTAATTCGCATTTGGCCTAAGCAAATTGAGCATCACATTTTTGCTGAGTCATTCTTCATTTTTATTTTTGGAGCATTCCCATGGCAGGTGCCCTCTTGCCTCTCGGCTACAAGTGGAGAGGGAGATTTCCCTCTTCACTTTGCTACCTGCCAAACATGGCCACAGCGGCAGGTGGTGTACGCAACACTATAAGCCGGACAACGCCTGATACTTTTTCTTCGCGGTGGGGCTTCTAATGCTAACGCATTAAAAATGTCGTCATGTCTGTGAATGCCGGACAAGATTACCGCACCAGAACGCACGTACGTTTCCAGTCTCCATAACCTCCTCCTCCTCGCACCGCTGAGTGCCACAGCAGCAAACATTTCACAAGACAACATAAAGTAGTGATGATTATTTGATTTTAATGGCAGGAGCAGCTAGTCTGAAGAGCGTCATGGCCGATATGTTTGGTATGCACCATATGGGGTCAAAAACATTTTTCCGCCCATCATGGTGGCTTAGTGGCTTTGACACTCGGTCACTGATCGTAAGTTCACAGGTTCGATCCCAGTCAGGGTGGCCCTATTTCGATGAAGGCGAAATGCAAAAGAGTGTCCGCATGCCGTGCGATATAAGCGCACTTTAAAGGACTCCAGGCAGTGTTAAATTAATCTGGAGCATTCTGCTATGGCATTTCTCATAGCCCATGTGTTGCTTTCGGATGTTAAACCCCACAATTTACAGTTTATAGAACTATTTTTCGAAACACTGCATCCCAAAGACACTGAGCACCAGGCCAGGGGAAAGCAGCTTGGACGCGGAAAATTGGTGGGTTGCCTGAACGTGTTGAGGATCAAATCCTGCCCCTCTTGCTTACAAGGAAAATATCTTAAGCACTGTGCTAACACTTGAAAGTAACAGAAGGCACAGAAAATGGCAGGTACATTGAAGGGAATGAGTGAAAGGGCGTTTTCAGGACACCCTAAATGTGATTAAGAAGCGTAAAGGATTGGGCAAGTTGGTCAGACATGCTTAACGGAATAATGGCGCAGATCAAGTGACAGGACAGCAATGGCGCTTGTGTGTGTTTGTACTCTCTTGCTGTCCTGTCACTTGATCTGCGCCATTATTTCGTTAAGCTAAATGTGATGCTCTCTTGGGTGCATAGTACAAGCGACATCACTGCTTTCTTTGCTGCAGGGTCTGAACAGGCTAGCTGCCATTGCCTTGCTGTTCATGACCGAGGAAGATGCCTTTTGGTGCCTTGTCGCTGTTGTGGAGTACATCATGCCACGAGACTATTACAGCCGCACACTGGAAGCCTCGCAAGTGGATCAGGTAAGTAGTGCAACCTGCCCCTAGTATGACAAGAGGAAATCCGCTGGACGCATTTGAGAATGTGATGATTGAATGTTCTGTTGATACCTACTGGTAATTAGAATTTTGATAAGAGGTCACTTTATGCATGGCTATTGTGTTCACAAATGCAGATCTCTGCAGAGAGGAGTAATGTGAGGACATCCAAAATCATGAGAGAACAGTCCCGAGAGGATGCGCACATGACACTGGCGCTTACTACTGAATGTTTCTTATACGGAAGCCCAGGGACATACATAAGCTTCACAATGCACATAAGCTGTTGGTCAAACAGGTAACCCCACAGCACAGGTCTTGACCCTACTGTCTGCTTGATATCAATGTCGAAGTACCAATTAAGCATTGGTGTTTTGCCCGATAACAGCTTCCCTGTAGCCCTTGCATTGTGCACACCTTGTCGTCTTTTCATGCTGTCCAAGTGCTTGACTATCTTTAGTGCAGTATGTTGCAAGATATCTGGACCGAGATATCTACTCATGTGTAGTGTTCCTCTGTATATTTGTGAGGAGTTCTGAACACTGAAAACGGCCATACACACTCGAGCTCTGCAAGTGTAAAAGAAGAAGCAGGTGTCGTCGCACCCATTCATGATGCTCTGAAGAGTGCAAGACTGTTGAATTGGAGTATGCTTTTTTGTATAGTGTCGTCTTATATATTTATAACAAAGTTCTTCGTGCTTATGCAGGTGTACACTGCTAAGCTTTGTAAAGCTAATGCCACTGCCCTAATGTATGCTCTGGGCGTCTAGCGCTTAGAGGCAGGGGTTTTTCATGGTGGCACAACACAGCTAGGGCTAATTAGTAATTACCACAACTCACTTGACAAACAAGAAGTGCTGGAAAAAAACGACCACTCGACTGCTACGAATATCTTCCGTTGGCATTGTGTTTTTACCTACTAGGCATCTTTTCTCTCTATTGACGGTGCTGTTTTCCATCACAGAGATCGATGTCTGAGAAAAAAAAAGGTGCATTTGCCTCGCCACCAAGACTGAGTATAAAATGCTTTGCAGCTGTTAGGTTAATGCCATCTAGTTAGGTTAATGGCAACTTACCTTTGCTGCATCCGACGTCACTGATGTACTTGTACGAAAAACCGTTGCAACCACACTGCTCTAGGGCCCAAGTATCCACTTTTGATCTTTGAAAGGGTAAGCAGAGCAAAACAAACGGGACAAGCACAGAAATGAAAATGGACAGCTCAAGTGGTCCACTTGTTCTGTCCCGGCGTTCTTTTCGACTTTTTAACTCAACAGCGTGAACAAACTCTTCCAAAAACTTAGTCGCCGCGGTGGCTGAGTGGTTACAGCGCTCGGCTGCCAGCCCGAAAGACGCGGGTTCGATCCCGGCCGCGGCGGTCGAATTGCGATGGAGGTGAAATGCTAGTAGCCCGGGTGCCGTGCGACGTCAGTGCACGTTAAAGAACCCCAGGTGGTCGAAATTTCCGGAGCCCTTCACTACGGCGTCCCTCGTAGCCCGAGTCGCTTTGGAACGTAAACCCCCATAAACCATCTTCCAAAAACTTGCGTGGCATGCCTCTAGCACATACGTGAATCGTTGTCTCGCGCACATTCTAGGCACATTCACCATGGAAACTTGTGCTCATCTGTTTTTGAAAGGCACAACAATTTCAAAAACGTTTCTTTCTGTTGGAGATCTTAATTGCTTTTACTTTGCACAGCGAGTCCTCAAGGACCTGATGGCCGAAAAGCTGCCGCGCCTCAGCACCCACTTGGAAGCCAACAAGGTTGACCTGTCGCTATTCACCTTCAACTGGTTCCTAACTGTTTTTGTGGACACCATTCCGGCGGAGACCTACCTCTACATCTGGGACGTGTTCCTCTACGAGGGAAACAAGGTTTGCCAGCTTCCGTTTCTGGAGGGGAACTGCAAATAGTGAGAGGGTTGTTTACCAGTTGCTTTTGGCTTCAAAAGTAGCCTTGCATGCTTGGTACAGTGTGTGGTTGAGGCCGGGTGAGGCAATCATTCCCTTAATTCACTGGGCATACAACATATCAGTTCCTTCGCTGAGCATGCGATACTAAGCGGCCATGAGAGAAATTCGGATAACGCCAGGATATGGGCAACTGAAAACAACGTATCAGCGAACCCAAACCTGCAGTCACTAATTATCCAAACATTGCCTAATGCACTAAACAGAAACAATGGCAGTTTACATCCCATCTATAGCTGCCGCGGTGGCTGAGTGGTTATGGCGCTCGGCTGCTGGCCCGAAAGACACGGGTTCGATCCCGGCTGTGGCGGTCGAATTTCTATGGAGGCGAAATTCTAGAGGCCCGTGTACTGTGCACGTTAAAGAACCCTAGGTGGTCAAAATTTCCGGAGCTCTTCACTACGGCGTCTCTCATAGCCTGAGTCGCTTTGGGATGTTAAACCCCCTTAAACCAAACCAAACATTCCATCTATGCCAAATCTCAAGATATTACTAAATTCTACAAAACCCGGCTGCATTCAGTCAGGCTCTTCTTTGTGAACAGCGGAGCCGTAGCACTCCCGAAGCCTTATTTTTATTTTCCGCTCACCTTGGCCAGTGACCTGTTAACATTTCAGCTGTGCTTCCCGAACGGATGGTGTGCCATCAAACTGCTGACCACAACATACAAGTATGTTAGATGCATGAAGATCTGAGAGAATCGTTATCACCTTGTTTATTTGTTTGCTGTGTGTACCGTTTGCTGTATGTAAACAAAACTTCATGCTCAGCACGTGATACAAGTTGCCACTTGATGCAGCCTCTCCGTTTACCCAGGTCCTCATTTGCATAGAATTAGATTCATGCACGCTAACATGGACTCACTTCTGTGTACATGCGAGATCCAGTCTAAATAAAATTAAGTGAGTCAACCCAGTAATGAGCTTTCCAGCCTCTGTACTCACCGAGAATCGCTTTGTTCAGGCGACCAAAAATCACCAAAGCCTCAGTCATGTGCCAACATGCTGACAAGTAGGCCTGTCCATGTAGAGCACACTGATCATCCTTGGCTTCTGCAGTTGTTCGCATTGTTGCATTGAAGATGCAGGACAGCAGAGCTATTGCTGCTCAGCTAGAAAGTGCATTACTTGTGGTACTGTACATCCAGAAGTGCTTTAGCTATGCAAGAGGCAGCATAGCTCCAACATTGGACATACAATGCATTTAATTCTCAACAGGCTGGTACCCGTGCAATCTAGTAGTCTGAATGTGGCCACGATGCCACTATGCATGGGGTTCGAACTCACAACCTCAAGCTGCTGTCTCAACATGCATGCCAGACCTCGCAATGCTCCTGTCACCTATTGCAGGTGTTGTTCCGCTTCGCCTTGGCCATCTTCAAAATTTGCGAGGCTGAAATTCTTGCCCAAGAGGACTACATGGCCATCAACCGCTACCTGCGAACCATGCCAGAGAAGATCACCGACATCAGGCAGCTCGCACAGGTAAGTTGTGCACATCGTCACCGTTAAAGGCTCTGGCCAGAACTTTCAGCAGGACCAGCAGGACATGGTATCTCCCCCATTCCAAATCCAGCTCCAAGGGCACTTATTCAGAGTTCCATATTCTCTGCATGGCAGACTTTTATTGTAATTAAAGACGAACAATGCACAACGTAACTGTAGTTGCAAGAGAAGAGAAAGAACATGATTTGAAAATATTTTCCGAGTTATTGACAAGAGGACGGTACTGATATATATATATATACAGTAAATGCATCCACCTGCAGTTTCGTCTTGAGTGGAAGAGCAAAGATGCTGAGCTCAAAGCAGAAATCAACACATACCCTGTGGTCAAATTTGTTTTATTAAGAATTGATCGTACACAGGAGGAAGAGGAAGCTACAAAACACACTTGGCAATGTTGTACAGAGAACTCCTTAGTAAACAGTGACCACAGACACAGCCACATGTAGAATAACAGGCACACATGGGCTGCAGAAAGCACAAAGGTTTGTTTTTTGCGTTTTTGTTTAAGAGGGAGGGCGGGGTTAGAGCAAGAAGGCAACATAAAAACCTCCACCAAAACAACCAACATGCATACGCATTTATAATATATATATATATATATTTATGTCGTACTATTGAAGGATTAGGGTCAGGAAATGGGCATACCAGATGCGTTTACGAAAAGGAACCAGGGTTTTCCGACGCCTGCCTTGCAAGCAAGGCTGGCACCTGCAGCTTGCATCTTTACCTCAACAGAATAAACAAGTGGCCTTGACGGCCTCCGTTGATGCATCATGCGTGCACAAGACTACCTTGGCATTGTTATAAGCCTCACCGATGCTGATCGGAAAACATACTTCGCGGTAACTCTAAAGGCTACTAACGTTTTTCAACAAGGATTCTGCGTAACATTGCAAGCAAGCTGTAATTGAGCTGCAAACTTGCATTGCAACTCTTCAAGCAAACAGGAAACAGATTTTTTTCAGTACTGCTACCTTCTTTGACTTGCCTAGATCAAATGCAGCATACAGTTTTAAAATATGCCGCAGTATCATGTTCCCTGACTTAAAGCCAGTAGAAAGTTCCAAATTATAAATCTGCCTATTTGATGGCAAATTTTCCACCTATGTTACTTGCCGACAAGACAGAGCCAATCCCACTGCTTGACTGCATGCAGAACAAGCTGAGAACTTAGGTTGGTGTCGATGAGTGAACGCCAGCGGACATAAAAGTTCAGCACACGCAAGCTGAAACAGCTGCTGACAGTCGCAACATTTACGTGGATGTTAGCAGGATGCAGAGGAGCACATGCGAGTCAAATTAAGGAATGCGGTGCTAGCTGCAGCATAATTAAGTAACACGCTCATCATATGAGGCTAAAATAGCGCGTAACAGCTACTTGAACAGCTTGTTGCTTCCAGGATGCAAGCTAGAGAAGTATCAATATTGATGTAGCGTTGTCCGTGTTGTTAAGAGGTTTCAGCATTAGACGTGCAAGCATTTGTTCCTGGCAGTTTGTCAGAAGCTGCAAAAGCCAAAAGCTTTGCTGCTCTGTCATAGGTGATGACGGCACCTTGAGTCTGGAATCTGATGAACATGGAAACTCAGCATTTCTCAAGTGTCGTTCGCTTCTGTCGTTACAGCATTGTGCAAAAAAACGTTGGCACAACTTGAAAAATTCCACATGCTGTGGGCCGCATGGCGGGCACGTGTGCAAATTCACTGCATCTTTTTGCTAAGGAATTTTGGACACAACGAGCCTAGAAGCGATGTTATGCATTGCAAGCATAATTTCTGCAGCTGAGTTTTGTCCAGCTTTCTGCAGCATTTTGGATCTGCCAAACCGGTGTTCGTGTGCAGTTCCAAATATTTGCAGTATTTTCAGTCCGCTGTTTCAAGTGTCCGATTACACTCAGTTTCCCTTTGTGTTACAATACCTTGGGTTCATCATGAATGGCTACCTACATGGCATAAACGTGATTCCTTCTGTGTTCCTCATGGACCTTGGTTCTATGACAACTGACAGTCATGTGTTCATGTAAAAGGCTGTATTTTTGTTCAAGCATGATTGCAAAGCAATGAATTGTTCCTGCAGCCTGAATTAGTTTAACCAGTTTTTAAATATCCCCACTCTCCTGTAAATATCCACACTCTCCTGCTTATTTTACCGGATAGCAATGCTTTGTCACCAAAATGCATTGGCACTAAAGCTGCTTGAATGGAAATTGTTTTCGTAACTGTCAGACAAACTTGTGTTTGCCTGCTTAGATACCGCGCTTCTAACATGTGCTGGACTGTCATAATAAAGTCTTGGCAGGCATCAGTAATGGATAAAAAGGTAACTGCCTGTGAATGGGTGTCAACTATGCAATGGCAACAGCATGAACAACGCAACAGCCACGGAGGAGTACAGACTATGCCACCTCGAGTTTATGTCATCAGATTGGGGTTGTTGCCTGTGCAATGTAATGGTCTAGATTTGCAATGTCCATTAAACGTTTCAATGTTTTAGCGCACTAGTGCTTCCGTTACAGCCTCTTGCCAAGAGCCAAACACACAAGCACATGAAGCTTGTGTGAACAGTGGCACATGATAGGGTTAAGTCAGAATTGTCTCATCGTACAGAAGAATTTTGATCCTTAGGTCCCAGTTGGCAAATTTAGAGGCCGAAATCACAGGTTACAGCACTGAGGGCAGTCATGATTACTACATCAACCAAGGCCAGTTACGTGTGACTGTGGTTTTCTTATAACACCCTCTCCAAAGCTGCATAGCAGTGGTCCACATGCTGTCGCACACACTGCGGTCATTGCATTCGCATCACACATTGTTTAGCCCAATGCGGCTGCTTCCCAAATCCCCATCTGTCGGTGTTCGCGAGTGGGCCCTCTTCTCCCCCGGGCGGAGTTTTTTTTTTTTTTTTACCACAGGTAGTGGGGCTTGGAATGCTGCTTCTTCTCGAAGGCCTTCTTGAACTTGCGCTCCTTGCCGTCCTTGTGGACGCGACGGCTCTGCTTGGCATAGCGCAGCGCCGACCGGGCACGGCTGTTGGTGTGCAGGCGGTAGGGGCGCGGCGACTCCTCGGCCTCCTTCACGTGCGACACAGGCCGGTGGATCTGGTGGCCCGAGCGGACGGGCATTGACACCGTGTAGTGGCGCTCGTGCTTGTTCTCGTGGCTTCGCTTGGTCTCGGAGTGCTTGGACGGCTTGCCGGCGTGTGTCAGCCTCTCTGCGCGCATTGGGAAATGAGACAGACAGCGTTAATGTCACGTCGAGCTTCAATGACTGTCACTAGGAAAACAAAGAAGAAATGAAGAGCACACTTAAGCTCCGCCTTAAGGGTATGACGCGATTGCGTAGTGGGTTAGGCTTTCCATTCTGAGCAATTTGACACCTTTGAACGTTTTTTTTTCATGTTTTTATTGTGTCAATTAATTAATTGACTAATTGCGCACTAACTTTTCTTAGTTACCATTATCATGCATTGATTTTTCATTCTGAGCATTCTTACACATTTGAACCCCACTTTTCTTTGTTTTTTATTTCTTTAGGTAAATAATAAATCAACTAATTGCAGTGATTTCATTAACTCGTCATTGCCTATCACACACCAATCAATTGTCACTCATTAGAACCGCAAACTACCATGATACAATTTCTTTTACACAGCCCCCAATTATTTCCGACACGCGGCTACACCAGCGGAGCCAACGGAACTTCTCGGACTTTCTCTCTCTTAAACCGAGCCTCGAACCGAAACCGGAGTGCTGGCGCAATTCGCATTTGGCCTAACCACGCTCAATCGTCAGTCACTTCTTTTCTTGCTGCAAAGGGTCTGTTGTCTGCGAGTTGCACACCGGCTATTAGTAGCTGGTGAGCATGCAGCTGGAAACTGCTGCGCACTGCACAGTAATTAGTGTTCGAAGCAAGTCCTGTTGCTGCTCCCAGTTCTGTTATGTTGCAAGAAATGTGACGGCCTGAGCCTTCAGTGCACCACCGTAAACGTGAATTACTCTGAGGGAGTAAAAAGGGAAGTGAACTGACCACTAGCATACTTCCTAATAGGGGTAGGGTATGTTGCCGAATCCCTAGGTAGATTTTGATCACTAAATATAAGGAATGCGTACTGTCGACAGCGGAGGCATACATATTCCCAGCTCGGAGCATACCAACTTGATGGAGTTAGCAATGGAAGGAGTCTTCTAAATGTGGTACAGGAGGTCTTGAGTTTAGCGATTAGAGGAGATTGAAACCTCGGTTAAAATCTTGGATAACCACAAGAACTTCACATGTTCTGAAGAGGGAATCTGTTCCCTCTGCCAGCCGTAAGGATTCCGTATTTTCAGCGATGAAAGTATACCCTAGGGCTTGGCAGTATACCATCCCTCCCGCCAGGGAGTACACTCCATTACAGGGTATTCTGTGTTCTGGCTTCACTCAAAAGCACCTCTCAGCCCTCGTAGAATTGCGATAGGTTGAGACAATCTAACGAACTCCTGCCGCTGGTTCGCAACTGTGATGTAGTGCACTGTAGATAGGGTAAGTTCACGTGACATTCGGTGAGTTCTTATCAAATTTATTTTGAATAACCTGAGAGGCTAGGCTAGCCGCCATATTTACATCGAACAGGATGTGGCTTCAAAATCGAAACTTATTACCGCGGCGAAAGCAGGGAAAAAGAAATGAGTCCCAGACCGATCGCTCCGTCGCCTAGACTTTCCGCCCCCAGTCGGTGTCAAAAGCGGCCGAACGAGTACGGCATGGTGTAAACAGGCGCGTTCGACAACACTGTCTGGAAGGTGTTGGTTCACGCCAGCGAGTTGCGGATGTCGCGCAGCTGGTTTCGGTCGATAGATACGTTACGACACCCGCCGTGGTGGCTCGATGGTTAGGGCGCTCGGCTACCGATCTGGAGTTCCCGGATTCGAACCCGACCGCGGCGGCCGCGTTTCGATGGAGGCGAAACGCAAAAGGCGCCCCTGTACTGTGCTGATGTCAGTGCACGTTAAAGATCCCTAGGTGGTCGAAATTATTCCGGAGCCCTCCACTACGGCACATCATTCTTCCTTTCTTCTTTCACTCCCTCCTTTATCCCTTCCCTTACGGCGCGGTTCAGGTGTCCGCCGATATGCGAGACAGATTCTGCGCCATTTCCTTTCCCCAAAAACATAATAATTTAATAATAATAATAATAATAATAATAATAATAATAATAATAATAATAATAATTGCTTTTTGGGGAAGGAAATGGCGCAGTATCTGTCTCATATCTTTGGACGCCTGAACCGCACCGTAAGGGAAGTGATGAAGGCGGGAGTGAAGAAAGAGGTGCCGTAGTGGAGGGCTCCGGGAATAATTTCGACCACCTGGGGATCTTTAACATGCACTGACATCGCACAGCACACGGGCGCCTTAGGGTTTTTCCTCCATAAAAACGCAGCCACCGCGGCCGGGTTTAAACCCGGGAACTCCGAATCAGTAGCCGAGCGCACTAACCTAATACTAAAGCTGACCTGATTTTCAGCGGCTCTAAAACAGCCATCCAAAATTTGGGGAGGGGCAGAATATCTGTCACAGCGGCACGATTGCTAAATCGGGCATTGGAGCGAGGGACTACGGAGGCGGAAATTGTCTGGGTACCGGCACACTCTGGGAGCCCTGGGAGCGAGGCGGCTCATATGAATGCTCGAGGTTTCGTCAGCCGAGCAGGTGAGCCGGACGTTCCGGGGAGGTCCACGAGAAATGGGCTGGTGTCCTTTCAGGACATTACTAACCATTGCAAACTTGTGCGGAGAATTTACCTGCCCCCGGACAAGCAATTGGTGAAGGCGCAGGGAAGTGTCTGGTGACGACTGCAGACGAGATCTTACTATAACCTATACGTGTTAAACAAAATCTACCAGGACGTTCAGCCGGAATGCAAATGGTGTCAGGAACTGGCAACCTATGACCACATATTATGGAGCTGTAGCATAGCGCCTCCACCGGCGGATATTATGCGTGATCCCTCTCTCGAGCAGTGGGAGGCCGTGTTGGCCGGCTCAGACCCGGTCGTCCAGACCAGGGCCGTGGAGTGGGCCGTCAGCCATTGGGTTGATGGCCATCTAGCACGGAATCGTCCGCACATGCGTTCTGACGAAAATGAAGTTTTTGTCATCCATCCATCCATCCACAAAAAAGTTGCCGTCCGCATCCGCGGCGAGGCGGAGCGTCCGCCAGTTGCCGTCCGCACATGCGGATGAGGATAGCTAGACGGTGCATGCGCAGTGGACGTCGCGACAGGCGTGCGCATAGCGTACCGTGGTGCGGCTGGGCGTGGCCTCCGCGGCCGTGGTGCTGTCCGTTGGGGTGGTCCAGGTCCTGCAGGTGGATGTCGGTGCTGTGGGGGTCACGCTGGCGCTTGCTGTGCGCCGCCCGGTGGTTGACCAGGGTGTCCCCTTGCAGGCTGGCCTCGTGCCGGGACACGGACAGCACGGCGTGCTTCTGGATGTCCTTCAGCTCCTTCTCGCCGCCCTGCGTGTGAGGGGGGGGGGGGGGGGGAGCAGTTAGGCCGTGCTCACTTGGGCTACCCATTAATATGGCTAATAATAATAATTGGCTTTGGGGAAAGGAAATGGCGCAGTATCTGTCTGCATATCTCGGCGGACACCTGAAGCGCGCCGTTAAGGACGGGATAAGCAGGGATTATGGTTAGGCTAACTGTGTACTTCTGAAACCCCCGGGGGGTGTTCAATATCCGACATCGCCACAAGTGAAGGCTGTCTACATCTGAAGGCGGGGTAAAACACACAGCACTACACAGGCATCGTTTGTCGTTCATTCGTTGTTGTTTTTTCAGCATTGACTTCGTTAAGCTATTAGAAACTATAACGACGTGAATAAGTGAGTTGCTGTATTTGTGAGTTGAAATTTACGGGGCACAAAGGGTACGACTGCTTACGCGTGTTTGAGTCGAGTGACGGGAGGCGTTCCGTTTTCAACTGCACAAATCTCCCCGGCAATAAATGCGTACTTTGCTGTCGATGTAACGGAAAAGAAAGCTACAATGAATCCACAAGCAGTCGAATTTTACCTAGAACGAAAGGAGGATTGAGCTGTCCTTCCTCACCGTCCCTTTGAGACCTCCAAACCGGCCAGGCAATGTCAGTGCACGTTAAAGATCCCCAGGTGGTCGAAATTATTCCGGAGCCCTCCACTACGGCGCCTCTTCCTTCTTTCACTCCCTCCCTTATCCCTTCCCTTACGGCGTGGTTCAGGTGTCCAACGATATATGAGACAGATCCTGCTCAATTTCGTTTCCCCCATTATTATTATTAATATTATTATTATTATTATTATTATTATTATTATTATTATTATTATTATTATTATTAAACCGGCCAGGCAGTATATTAGTGTGCAGCTATAACCCGCAGCGTGTACACGTTCCGTAAAGCACAGTTTTCTGCGCAATACAAACGAGTGGGAATTCGCACTGAACAGAGCAGAGACGGACGTCTGCACATGGTTTTTTTTTCTCTCGTTTTTTCGAGCCCAGCCTGCTTTGGAACTTGCCCGCACCTAACGGGCGCGGTGCGGGAGAAAAGGAATGAAGGAAGGGAGGGACGGGGTTGGCGGCGGACGCGTTCTGTTTATGACAGCTCCACAAACTGGGCGTCGAAGAACAAACACTGGGTTCAGCATATGCAGCAGGGTATATGGAAGGAAAAGGGCACGGGCAAGAGTTAGATGCAGCGCGTGCTGCCGACGCCGCGCACTTTGCGCTGCCATTGCCGCTTCCGCGGCGGAAAGTAGTCCCCAGCCATTTGAATTCTTTTCATACTCCCTCCCTTATCCCTTCCCTTACGGCGCGGTTCAGGTGTCCAACGATATATGAGACAGATACTGCGCCATTTCCTTTCCCCCAAAAACCAATTAAACCAATTCATTGGTACGACTGTATTTTAGTTTTTGTGTCCCCCGCACACGCGCAACGAGTACGCTGAATGGGATGCGCCAGCAATGTGCCTACCAACCAAACTAAACCAAACTATAGTTTGGTATCGGCAATAACGAGAACGCGTTACGAATTGAAGAACGACAAATGAACGCGTAAGCGGTTATACGTGACTAGAGCAAAGCGCGTACGTGGTTTTATATAGTAGATTTGATTTGATTGATTTATAGGGGTTTAACGTCCCAAAGCAACTCAGGCTATGAGGGACGCCGTAGTGAAGGGCTCCGGAAATTTCGACCACATGGCGTTATTTAACGTGCACTGACATCGCACAGTACACGGGCCTCTAGAATTTCGCCTCCATCGAAATTCGACCGCCGCGGCCGGGATCGAACCCGCGTCTTTCGGGCCGGCAGCCGAGCGCCATAACCACTCAGCCACCGCGGCGGCTTTTTATTTAGTAGAGTTTCAGACGAATTCTTAGCTAATTGGTAGCGAGCGGCACAGTGATGTAGTGGAAAAGTTAGCTATAAACTTTCCACTTGGCTAACTACTAATTTAGCTGGACTAATAAGTGGTCACATAAAGGAAACGATAAATATTCAGGGAGGGAATCCGGTTGTTAATAGCTGGCATGGTACTTTTCAATTAGACATATTCTGGGGTGAAGAGCCGGTGGTATAATCCGCGAGCCGACAGTTAAAGCCGTTTGATTTAAAATCACGACTGTGCGAGAAAAACAAATATACTGGATTCTTGCACACCAATATTATGCCCACCCGCCGCGGTGGCTCAGTGGTTAGGGCGCTCGACTACTGATCCGGAGTTCCCGGGTTCGAACCCGACCGCGGCGGCTGCGTTTTTATGGAGGAAAAACGCTAAGGCGCCCGTGTGCTGTGCGATGTCAGTGCACGTTAAAGGTCCCCAGGTGGTCGAAATTATTCCGGAGCCCTCCACTACGGCACCTCCTTCTTCCTTTCTTCTTTCACTCCCTCCTTTATCCCTTCCCTTACGGCGCGGTTCAGGTGTCCAACGATATGTGAGACAGATACTGCGCCATTTCCTTTCCCAAAAAAACCTATTATTATTATTATTATATTATGCCCGCGTTCTGAAGCGCGCTGTACTGGAGAAATGCTGATTACGTTTTACCGCGTGATGTTCATTACTGCGTATCGAAACATTTGTGCGCAATACTGTATAGCACCATGTTCACAGTATTGCAGGCATCAAATATCGCATCGTTTCAAAATGCCAAGTAGTGTATCAAGATTCGAAATGACCAGCGCGGAAGCAGACGGAAACTCCGTCTGTTTCCGCGCTGGTCATTTCGAATCATGTCCCACCAACTCGCCCAATCGGCAATTTTGACAGTGTATCAAGCATCACACCGTGTCAAAATATTATTTCATACTGCGATATTTGATAAACTTCGTCACGTTCAGAGTACGCGGTGTCACAACACACGCCTCGATCGAAACTGCGGCCTCCTGGATTGGGACTCGATCCCGCGACGTTGAGTTCAGCAGTCGAACTAAATCATCAGGTTTCTTCAGCCTCGTCAAGCTGGAAAAGCAGCTTTTTGTTCCGAAACCTTTGCAGTCTTTCAGGTGAAGTAACTTTTCAGTTCAACGTCGTGGCCACTGAAGCCGCTCCGGCAGCTCTTCAGCCGTGCCCTTTACCTCCTGAACTACAGACAATGCAGCGTAACTGGCAGTAGCTTGTCCTGGTTCTAGTAACGTTGGTTCAACGGTCGAGCGAGGTCGTCATGCATAGCAATACAGATGCGCACGACTTGGAAAGTAGTCCGGCGCCGGGCGGGCGCGAGGGCGGAGTGACACAGCGAGCACGCGACCGAATTTGGCTTTCCCGTGGCCGTTTGAACGAACCGGGCGCCAGCCTCCAGCGTTCCCGAGTGCTGCTCGGCACAGTTCGGCGGGAACGTCATTGACGGAGTGTGTGTGGTGTGTTATAGCTTCGCGCCGACGCGGGGCCTATAATTAGCGCCGCGTCCATTCCTCGGGGGTGGCCTCTCTCATTTGCGAACACTTTTGGCGGAGACGAATTCCCAGCGCGTTTATGCATGCGCATGGTGGCCACGCTCTCTCCCCCCCCCCCCCCCTCCGTTTCCCTCCCCCGAACAAGCCTCGACGATGCCTGGACGGGCGAGGCCCGAAAACTGACGTCGATGGGTCGATGGGACCCGGCGCGAGAAAGCGCAGTCTTGCTACGCGTGCGGAAAAATTCGGACGAATCAATCGGCGACCCACAAAACGCGGGGATCACGCGCATTATATGGCGCCCGAATTGGACACTCGAAACACTTCCGCGTGGAATAAGACAGCAGAAAAATGTCGCGCCTATTCATTGCGTCCTGTAATTCGTGAGATGTAGCGCTAGGCTGTACTCGACTTGCCTGAATCCGTTGAACGTTTCCCACGACCGCGTAAGTGCATTTTCTTTTCTTCGACTTTGGGCAAAATGTCACACCGATTTTGCCGCTAACTCGCCCGTGTGCGCACAACTTGAAGGCAAATATTGTTTGTCTTGCTCGAAAGTCAGCTCTTCGGAATTGGTCACTGCTCGTGGCGAGGCCGTTGCTAATGGATCGCTTGCGACCCATAACGGCACCCTCGAGTCTGATGCTTCGGCAGATTCATTTCCGACCGGGTGGATTCTTGTTCCCGCCTTTCTGCTCATGAAAGCAGAAGACGCAAAGTGGAAAACGCAGTTGATCCGCGATGCGATGAATGGGTAAAAGGAGGTAGTGATGCACTGGTACTATACGGTTAGTTGACATGAGTGGATTGTCACAAAGCATTAGTGCAGTGGCACTACAGTGAGTTGACATTAGTGGAGTGGCGCTACAGTGAGTTGACATTAGTGGAGTGACGCTACAGTGAGTTGACATTAGTGGAGTGACGCTACAATGAGTTGTAATTAGTGGATTGTCACTACAATGAGATGACATTAATGGAGTGGCACTGCAGTGAGTTGACATTAATGGAGTGTCACTACAGTGGGCGACATTAATGGAGTGTCACTACAGTGGGCGACATTAATGGAGTGTCACTACAGTGGGCGACATTAATGGAGTGTCACTACAGTGGGCGACATTAATGGAGTGTCACTACAGTGGGCGACATTAATGGAGTGTCACTACAGTGGGCGACATTAATGGAGTGTCACTACAGTGGGCGACATTAATGGAGTGTCACTACAGTGGGCGACATTAATGGAGTGTCACTACAGTGGGCGACATTAATGGAGTGTCACTACAGTGGGCGACATTAATGGAGTGTCACTACAGTGGGCGACATTAATGGAGTGTCACTACAGTGGGCGACATTAATGGAGTGTCACTACAGTGGGCGACATTAATGGAGTGCCACTACAGTGGGCGACATTAATGGAGTGTCACTACAGTGAGTTGGCATCAATGGAGTGTCACTACAAATTTGACATTAATAGAATGGCACTGAGTTGACATTAATGGTTTAACACTGCAGTGAGTTGACACTAGGGAACTGACACACACCTGAGATAACTAGGGAATTGACAGTATGGGGAACTAGCAACAGGGAACAGGCACTACAGTGAGCTGGCTCTAGCGAACTGGCACTTAAAAACTTCACTCTGCTCTGCTTGAAATGGCTTTGGAAAGCCCGTGCACATCACTGTTCAGTATAGTGCCTTTGCTATGACGGTCACCATCAAACACACCTCCATAACGCGTGCTGTCTTTCCCTACGACATCGCCGCTTGCGCAGAAATGGCGGGAGGGTTTTACGAATCGCTCTCATGGCGAAAGCGCAACGTCGTCAATGTTCCGGCACGGCGCCGCGGAACGAACCAATCATCCTGATTGATCTTACGACGAGCACGAAGCTCGTTGCGTACAAAAGAAAACGGCCGCTTCCGATAAAGCACGAAGCCAGATTCGAGACTGCTTTTTTAAGGCGAACCTTAAACTTTTTGTATTGTTTCGAGTTACCTTCGCCCGCTTTTATGCCCACCCCGCGAACACGCGCCCTGTTTTAATCTTGCTTCGTTGACCCCTCCCTTCTAGAAGCATAGCTAGAATACAAGCACCGACACCAGCGCTCGCGATGGTATGCGGCGTCTTTAGGAACGACCGAGATAAGAAGAAAAAAAAAGATGGTGGCAGCAAGGGAGAGCGCTTCTCGTGTGGCCTGGGCGGTGCGCACAGGGTCATTACTTTTCTTCAAGCTCATTCATTTTCGTCTGCTTCTTCGACCCTTCCGCCTCGTCTGCTTTCCGCCCCCAACCTTCTTAAGGTATAAAGAACAAAAGGCATGCGGGTACGCCACGCGCGCTTAGCCGGAACTGGCGTGAGCTGCATGGTTTTCCTTCCGTGCCACACGCCACGCGGCCGAGAAAAACAACAACAACAACAACAAAAAAGCGGAAGTGAGTAAACCTTTGCCCTTGCCCCGATCGCCCTCCGCACACGCAACAACATCGTTGCCTGCAACAGCTTGCCGCCAAATCAGTTTCCCCTCGATGGAAGGAAGCGCCCTCCTTCGTTCAGCCAAAGAACCGACACGAAAAAGCAGGCGGAGAGAGAGACGTTCATCGAAAATAAAAAGAAACAACAAAACGAAATATCGACGAAATCGCGACGAATTCGCAACGAAAATAGCAGAGAATGCCGGGACCCAGGAGTATATGGGTGAAGAAAAAAAAACAACAAGGGGCAAAGTGGAGGTACTTGTTTGTGCTGCAACACAAGCGTGCTGTCTGCCGAGCTTTCCATTAACCGAGCGTGCCGAACCTATACGAGTCTACTACGATATGGGCGAGCTTTTGCCGGGTGCCACTGGCGATATTGCTCTCTCATTCACTCTCTCCACACACAAGGAAGAGAGCGGGGGGGGGGGGGGGGGATCACACAATTGCTGCGGTGTTCTCACGAATCGATTGCGCGGAAGTCGAGGTGCACACGTCAAATACGCCTCGCGTGTATCGTTCGCGTATAGCGGCGCGAAGGGCCCCCGGAAATTAATGCGACGAGTATAGTTCTGGGCTTAACTCGAGCTCGTTCGAGCTAAGCCACAAATCAAGACACGATTTTGCGTCGTCTTTTACTCGGTCCGTTGGCGAGCTTTATTGTTGTCAAGATCGCTCTGTGTAGTTTGCGGGCCCAATTTCCGGCCTCGGAGGCTGCGTGTCAACGGAGGCGAAATGAAGGAGCGCCTGCGTGTACTGAGCGAGATTTTGTTGAATGTTGGAAGAAGCCGAGTCGGCGAAAACAATTCGGCGCCGTCCTTTGTCGAGCGCTTAATATCCCGGGTCAATATTTTATCAGTAAATCGATTAAGGCGTCTATGATTCCGCATGGAGAGTAACCAACCTCAGGTTCAACTTGTGGATCGGTCGTCTCTCCCATGAAGCTTTGCCGTTCATAACTGTCCGTGACGCCGAACTGACTGAATACAACTCAAGACTGGATACAACTCAAGAACGCAGCGGCTTCTCCCCGTCAAAGGACCCCGCTTCCACTGAATGGCGTCGGCAGATTCTCATGACCCAGCTAGCGTGACAATTCAGGGAGCGGCGCCACAATGGAGAGAGAGGGTCTGTCCGACGCCATTGGCTGGGAGGGGGTCATTTGACGGGGAAAAACCGCTGCGTTCTTGAGTTGTATCCGACTATTGTCGGTGGTCTATAAGTGACAAGAACTGTTCTGCCGTATGGCTCGGCAGCGGGTATCTGCAGTGTCCAGCCCTCTTATTCTCGAATCTTACACGCCTGGCTTAATAAATTCCGCATTTCCCGATACGTTGCTGGACAAATTGCTGGCTCGTTGAACTGCGTTCATCACGGCAGACATTAGCCGATCACGTTTCTTAATCCACTGGTTAAAGGTGGTTACTAGGTTTGATGTCTGACCGGCGCGTGTGAGGTTTATAATAGTTTCACAGAACCGATAAATGTTGGCTTTTTTTTTTATGTGCACCTCGCATCGACTACAATGGAAGCAGCCGCGGCTCTGACAGGGCCCCTATAAGACGATACGTGTTTCTCATCTCTTTGCTTGTCTAAAGATGAATAGTTATACACTTCGATGCCCCCAGAGCGCGTTTGTAAACCACAGAAGGCTCTTCAAACTGCGAAAGCATGTCGAGAACAAACTGGTCTCAATGACAACCACTGCACCAATATCTCAGAAAACGCGCATGTTCAGTGCGCGCCAGACATACGTGTTCGCCTTTGTACCACAAGAACCTCTACACTCACGCTTTATCTTAAGCGCCCGATATTGGTAACGACCATTCAACGGGAAGACCGATAAGACGATAGGGAGAAACAAAATTATTCTGGACTGAACTGAAAAAGCCTCGGTACAGAAAAAAAAAGAAAGGTAATTCTGTGAAGTAAAAAAAAAAATCGACCGCTTTAACTCAGCGAAGCGCGTTAAGTGTAGCGGCATTGCTTTCAAGATTATCGCTTCTGTGGGCGCTGGCTCGAGCTAGCGTCTCTCTCCCTCTCTCTTACTTTACCAGAAAGGAGGAACACGACGCAAAAAAAAAAAAGATGCGACTGAGAAGCCGATGCCTGCCACCGTTGCGGCGTGTTTTGTCGAGCCCGTACCACGCCCGCGTCTCCAAGATGCACGGCGCTGGAAAGCCGCCAGCAAAGCGGCCGAAAGGAAGGAAGCCAATGACCAAAGAAGGCGCGGGTGTGGGAGGGGGGGGGGCATAGGCTTCTAAGCAACGGCCGTGCCTTTTGTGCGGAGAAAGGCATCAACAAACACAGCTCTCTCTCTCTCTCTCTCGCTGACACGGCTGCAGCCCAAGAAAGAGCGAAATGAGCAATAAATGGAAAAAAGAAATGCAACGCCGGCAGCGGTATCGGTCGCGTCCCCTTATTCTTTATTTGCTTCCGCTCTCCGGTATGTGTGAGGCGCCGTTACTTCAATCGAGCGTTGTTTCTTTAAGCTGCTCCCTTCCCCTTTCGCAGTCCCCTGCTTCCTTCTTTTGGTTTCCTTCGCGTACATTTTTTTTTCCTTCTTTGGGGAGAAAAAAGGAGGCGGTGATAAATGCCCTCAACGATGAAAGCAGCGGAGGAGAGAGCCTTTACCTCTTCCTAGTTCTGGTGGACAGATAAAAAAAGGGGGCGCCGGAAAGGAGAACGGTTTCATACAGCTTCTGTTCCTCGCCGCCGCCTATTATTCCCTTACCCGTACATACCGCGCACTCGAAAGTACGAAGGATAAAAGGCAAAATTGCTGAGGGTGCTGGAAGAGGCTGGGGGGAGCTTGATACACACCGCTTCCTCCGCATCTTCCCTGGCGGATACAAAAGGCGAAAGCAAGAAGCGACGACCGCGCCACGAGCGTCGTCCACACTCCCCACGACCCACCGCCGCCAAAGCCAGTGTACTGATACTACTGCTGCTGCTACCACCACCGCACCGTAACCGCGCCGCTAGCGGCAAAAGGAATCCGCGGCTGCATCCGAAATCAATAACGGGCACGGGGACCTGGCTTTCGTTGCTTTCTGCACTGTCAAGACGACGCCGCGCGCGGCCCGAAAGAAGGCGGGCTTGGTTTGGCTTGACTTGGCTGTGGGCTCGCTATCCAGCGAGAGGCTTCTCTGCTCCGCGCTGTCTGTAAGCGTGCTCACAGCAGCCGCCGCGCTCCGCGGCGGTTTTGTTTGCTTACTTTTGGTTTTCTTTTCTATTGACTGTTTCTTGGGATTCCCGCTTTATTTACCGCTCGCAGAAGAAGAAATCTCGTCCCGCTCAACCGCGCTTGTTCACCGCGCTCTCTGCCGCTTGTTTGTTTGTTCGTCTGCGCGGCAGCAAGGTTTTTGTTGGGAGGCGCGGCAAGAAGTTGGATAGGGAGATAAACAGCGCTGATAACAAACAAACAAACAAAAGGTAGGGGAAGGGGGGCAGGGTTTGGTGGTGTGGCGTCTTTTCCCCTTCGTTTTATAGACCGAAATGGCCCCAGCTCTGTAGAAGTGAAGAGAAATAAATGGACTACGCGGGCGCGAGTTTCCCTTTGCACGCCCTTCCCATCTCATCTGCCTTCACCTTTTGGGAAGGAAAGTTCGAGGGGGGGGGGGGGGGGGGGGCACGGTCCGGAGACCTCCGAGACAGCCATGGCACGAAGCGCGTGTTTTGGTGTGCGTGCGTTTATAAATCTCGAGCTTCGATCCACAAACGTGCGCAGCGCGCGGAGAGTCAGTCGCTGGCGTGATTTGGAAAGTATCTGTCGGGCAGAGTGATATAAATGGGTAGGAGCCCCGCCGGGACCCCGCGCGTGTTTTAGATACGAGATACCCCCCCCCCCCCCCATTTTTCCCCCCTGCAAGTTCAGTCGTGTACTCAAGGCCGGTCGAAGAAGCCTTAACGTGTACCCCCATATCGCGGAGACGTATGTGCTTAGACTGTGTACAAAGCGTGCTTTATATTCGTGACCTCAAGACGGGGAGAGCGCATGTACAAGTCGTCGATGCATTATATCGATGTTCATGTGTGCAACTTTCGCTTAGCAAACGTTTCGACGCAAAAAAAAAAAGAATAGAGGCCACTCCAGGACATTTATCTTACATCGCTAATCGGTTTCTTCTTTTTTTTCTTTTCTGTTACTTCACCCGCCGCGGCGGCTCAGTAGTTAGGGCGCTCGGCTACTGATCCGGAGCACCCGCGTTCGAACCCGACCGCGGCGGCAGCGTTTCGATGGAGGCGAAACGCATAGGCGCCCGTGTGCTGTGCGATGTCAGTGCACGTTAAAGATCCCCAGGTTGGTCGAAATTACACCGGAGCCCTCCTCTACGGCACCTCTTTCTTCCTGTCTTCTTTCACTCCCTCCCTTATCCCTTCCCTTACGGCGCGGTTCAGGTGTCCGCCGATATATGAGACAGATACTGCGCCATTTCCTTTCCCCAAAAACCAATTTAATTTTAATTATGTTACTTCGAGCAACGTTGAGAAGCCTCGAAATGTGTTTTCGCTATAGCGAAACTCCGATGCTGCGCATTTTTGTCAGGTGGTCGAAATTATTCCGGAGCCCTCCACTACGGCACCTCTTCCGTTCTTTTTTCACTCCCTCCTTTATCATTTCCCTTACGGCGCGGTTCAGGTGTTCAACGATATGAGAGACAGATACTGCGCAATTTCCTTTCCCCAAAAAACCAATTATTCTTATTATTTTTGTCAAGGTTAGCAGAAAGTGTCCTTAATACATGACCGCTTATAACAATGGCCGCCGAACTATCTCGGAATATCCTGCGCGTATAGCATTGCACCACACGTAGGCAGGACTTGCGCTTAAAAGGCACATGGCATCGCCGCTTCAGAATGTCAGTGACGACGAGGCCTATGCAGCAGCGTTCGAAGGCGACGCCAACGGTGTCTCGTTAAACAGACGTCGGCGCACGTACGATGACGACAGCGACCACACGAGACGGCGGTGAATCACGTGCTTGTTCACCCGACGCGCCTTCCTGCATACATCGCAGCCACGCGTCCTGTGCCGATGTGATCCGATCGCCCTGTACTCGCGTCACCTTGGAAAGACGACCTCGGTGACGCTGTTCTTCGTCCCTCACGAGGTCTGCGCGTCAGCGGCGGTGGAGGTTTCGGGGCGGATCTTGTTTACGTAGCGCCGTAATCGGAACTGCTCAGGAGGAGAGCTCAGGCGCGTGCTCTGCGGAGATAGCGGCGGAGATCATACAGCGCCGCCTTACGACAATGCCGCATAACCCTTCATGCCCCTTCCACCAACTCAACAAGCCCCCCGCCCCTCCCCTTCCTCCGTCTTCACTGCGACCAGGTGTGGGGATAACTCCCCTCCTGTAATGAAGAGGGCCGGAAACCCAAGTACGAAGTCTCAGGTTTATTTCTGCGTTCAGAGCTTAGGGAACTATAGCCGCCCTAAGGAGGTGGTTATTCGTACGGTTATGCGCATTTTAGGCATACAGACAGTGTCATTGCTGGGCACCATTTTGGTGCACCTATCTTTCACTGCTTTAGTGCCAATGCGCAGGCAAACAGTGGGCTGCGCCAATTCAGCGCACCCGAGAGCTGGGGGTTGCCGATTGGACGTTTTTCATTGCATAAGCGCGCGTCGAGTGAGAGTTTAAGAATACTCTTTTCACTGACGGGAGAAACGGGTCCCGGAGCTTACGCCTATCAGGCGTCGAGCTAGATAACGATCGTGTCAACAGTTTATCAGCTTTAGATGCGCTTGCGAAAGTCTGCCTTTCAGCCTTGTATACAGGCTTATGAAATGCGCGCGTGTTAGCGACTCAGTCGCCGCAAATTTGACCTCTCCAACAAGCAGCGTTAGTGAGTATACCTCTGAGCCTCGTGTACAGACTGGAAGGCAGAATTTCTCGAGGTACACAGACCTATACCCGCGCGTTGCAACTACCTTTTGTATCTTGTGCATTGAAACTGCCTGCAGTTCACCTGCCGAAACTCGCGAAGTGCAACTGCCGGCCGAAACTAATAATAATAATAATAATAATAATAATAATAATAATAATAATAATAATAATAATAATAATAATAATAATAATAGGTTTTGGGGGAAAGGAAATGGCGCAGTATCTGTCTCATATATCGTTGGACACCTAAACCGCGCCGTAAGGGAAGGGATAAATGAGGGAGTGAAAGAAGAAAGGAAGAGAGGTGACGTAGTGGAGGGCTCCGGAATAATTTCGACCACCTGGGATCTTTAACTTGCGCTGACATAGCACAACACGCGGGCGCCTTAGCGTTTTACCTCCATAAAAACGCAGCCGCCGCGGTCTGGTTCGAACCCGGGAAGTCCTGATCAGTAGCCGAGCGCCCTAACCACTGAGCCACCGCGGCGGGCTCGCGAAGTGCAACTGCCGCACGAAACTCGCGAAGTGCAACTGCCGGCCGAAAGTCGCGAAGTGCAACTGCCGGCCGAAAGTCGCGAAGTGCAACTGCCGGGCGAAAGTCGCGAAGTGCAACTGCCGGACGAAACTCGCGAAGTGCAACTGCCGGACGAATCTCGCGAAGTGCAACTGCCGGACGAATCTCGCGAAGTGCACGGAACCCGTGCAGTGTAACTACCGAAATTCGGACAGTGCAACTGCCAGAAAATCGTGCGCTAGTGTAACCCGTGCAGTGCATCTGCTCGCGCTTACGCGCCTGCAAAGTCTGATGCTCACTCCGTGCCAAATGCAGGTTTTCTAGGCCCATTTAATCCAAGCGCCAGCTGAAATAATTAGCTGCCAGTGAACTTAATCCATGCGCCAAACGTTTAATCCGAGCGCCCACACGAGAGGTTTAATCTAAGTGTCAGAGTTCTTTAATCCATGTGGCAGGCAGCTTAATCCACCTGCAAAAGACGAGCGCTGCAGATGACGTCGTAGCACAAAACTATAAATGCCTCGATGCAACGAGGTCAAGAAAACTTGTGCAACCATGCGCCGTCTCAGCGACAGATAGCTGGCGCTGGGGTTAGATTGAGCAGGAAAAAATAATTCTATATATACAGGGCGTTCCGCCTCAGACTTTACACAGTTTTTAGATAAGAGAGATAAAGAGGAAGAAGAAAGGCAGGGATGTTAACCAGAAGGGTGCCCTGGTTGGCTACCCTGCACTGGGGACGAGGGTTCGGATTGAAAAGGGAAGGAGAGAAGGGGTGAGGAGCACGGTCAAAGTTTGTCATTCAAACCAGTCGCTCTCACGAATGGCGTAGTAGGCCTTACGCAATTTTTAAAAATGGGCTTTTTGAGTTGGAAGAGCGCTGTTCTCGGCATAGCATTGTCAGCGGTGTAGTACATCGGAATGTAGCTAAGACGTGCTAACTAGGAGGTTGGTTAAGTAATATTGAACAGTTTACTTTATCATTATTGCTGATAGGCTCCTTAATCAAAAGGCGCGTAGCCCACCGTAAGAATATAATAATAATAATAATAATAATAATAATAATAATAATAATAATAATAATAATAATAATAATTGGTTTTTGGGGAAGGAATGGCGCAGTATCTGTCTCATATATCGTTGGACACCTGAACCGCGCCTTAAGGGAAGGGATAAAGGAGGGAGTGAAAGAAGAAAGGAATGAGGTGCCGTAGTGGAGGGCTCCGGAATAATTTCGACCACCTGGGGATCTTTAACGTGCACTGACATCGCACAGCACACGGGCGCCTTAGCGTTTTGCCTCCATAACAACGCAGCCGCCGCGTCGGGTTCGAACCCGGGAACTCCGGATCAACCGCGTTTTCGAAATTCTAAAAACTCATACGGATATTACTTACGGTAGGCTACGCGCCTCTCAATAATTAAGTAGCCTAAAGTAATAGTTACAAAGTTAATTACTCAATATTAGCTAACCAGGCAGCTAGTTAGCACGTCTTAGCTGTATTCTGATCAACTACACCGCTGACAATGATATGCCGAAGAAAGCGCTCCTCTAACTCAAAAGGCCCTTATTTTTTTAATTGTGTAAAGCGTTAGGTGAAACACCCTGTATAGGAGAGATCCTTCGAGGTTTTCTACTCTATCGGCAAACTTCGGCTAGCCACATCGAACCCGACCGCGGCGGCTGCGTTTTTATGGAGGAAAAACGCCAAGGCGCCCGTGTGCTGTGCAATGTCAGTGCACGTTAAAGATCCCCAGGTGGTCGAAATTATTCCGGAGCCCTCCACTACGCACCTCTTCTCTCTTTCTTCTTTCACTCCCTCCTTTATCCCTTCCCTTACGGCGCGGTTCAGGTGTCCAACGATATATGAGACAGATACTGCGCCATTTCCTTTCCCCCAAAAACCAATTATATAATTATACACATCGGGCACGGGCAATAGCCAGCCGAGCATTACTCATGCTTCTCCAAAATCTCTGGTGTTTATATATATGTTTTGGGCCCCGTGCCGAAACGCCGGTCCCCCGCTATCTCGATGCTCTTTTGTAGCTGTTGCTGTTTTGACATCGCAGTCCTTCTGAACCGCTTTTCGGCGAAAGCTAGCGCGATGCTCGAGCGGGACGGATCAGCTTTCGCTTGGCGTCGCTATTAGACGAGGCTTATCCCTCTCCCCCATATATGGCGCGTCATGATCAGCAGCGCCGCCGCCGAGTGGTCCGACAGACCGCCGAAGACTCGATCGCTTCTCTGCTCACAGCTCCTGGCTGAATTCGGTGCAGCATGCTCCGAGCCACCTCGGGTGACTCCCCTCTAGGGAAGCTGAGAACGCGTGTACGTTTAATTACCAGGGGAGAAGGGTTAGAGAGAGAGACTACGTTGACTGAGCGGAGACGCAATCGCCTGCACGTGCCTATTTAATGGCGGCTTCGCAATCACGGCCTTCAGCTGTTACTACGCGTATGATTCAGCGTTGGCTAAGACTAGCGAACGTATATATATACAGCGATATACCGTGGTCATCACCCTTGTGACGTAACACACATGAAAGTGATGTCCCAAATCGGGACAGCAGAATAATAATAATAATTGGTTCTTGGGGGAAAGGAAATGGCGCAGTATCTGTCTCATATATCGTTGGACACCTGAACCGCGCCGTAAGGGGAGGAATAAAGGAGGGAGTGAAAGAAGAAAGAAGAAGAGGTGCCGTAGTGGAGGGCTCCGGAATAATTTCGACCACCTGGGGATCTTTAACGTGCACTGACATCGCACAGCACACGGGCGCCTTAGCGTTTTTCCTCCATAAAAACGCAGCCGCCGCGGTCGGGTTCGAACCCGGGAACTCCGGATCAGTAGTCGAGAGCCCTAACCACTGAGCCACCGCGGCGGGTAGGACAGCAGAAGAAGAAATGGGGAAGCGTGAAGCACGAAATAGCGAATTTTCTAGCTATTTCTATGCTAAATTTGAGAATGACTTGTGGATATTATACGCCAAGAGGAAAAGTGGCTAGTAAACAGAAAATTCATTTCTTGTCAGACACAGCTGTGGAGTAATAAATAAACGAATGCTCGAACGTTGTTCCCTCTAATATTTCTCGCGACTGTACACCGCATAAAGTGCACCGGACTTGGATGCTGCTGCGCTTGATACTCTGCTGATTTCGGAGAGGGAAATTCGAGTCCTTACGGTGTAGGGTCAGTCGCACATGCCTCCAAGAAACCTCTTGGGCAATTGCTTTTCCGTAAAGCTCTGTCTTTTTTAGTGTATAGGGTTTTCAAAAGGTCATTCTGAACTGCTTTTGGATCTTTTGGATTCCCCCCCCCCCCCCCCCTCGCCTATTTCGTCCCGCATTCTCGAGTATCGCGCGGCAGACAACTGCGACGTCTGGATTTTGTGATGGTATTCGTATCTCGAGTCAATGTCTGCGCTCTCCAACCTTCCTGATTCGCGCGCTTATGCCAACGAAGTCTATTCCATTAGCGTTATCGATCTAGCCAATTGCGAAATGCCCCCCGTAGGTCCCATGCGCCGGACCCCGTATAAGGCGATTATCATGCCACTCGTGGTCATTAAGAAAACTTCTCAGGACTCTGCAAACATGGCAGAGAAAGTCTGCTGGGTCTCGCCTGTAGCTAACCGCGCAACTGAAAGGCGGCGCCACTATCTAATATAAACCTCCATAAACTTGGCTGCTGGACATGTCAGAGTTTTGATTCGCAGTTTCGCAATTGGTACGACCAAACTTTAGACTGCGCTGGGGCTGACGTAACTCACTGACAGACAAGGGCGGCCGCACGGAACGTCCAGCTTTTGAAGCCCGCGGCTGTCACATAATTTCGAGCAGTGTCGTATAACACTGGGCCCCTGCGCGTGTTATCCGATACTTATTACAGCAGGCGCGCCTTCCTTCAGCGTTGCACGGAACTGAAAGTTATCCAAAAAGCATCGATGCCGCAAGATCACAATTGGCTGTGGCGAAAGCATCGCCGCCGTCTCTACCGAGACGCATCGTCATAACTCTGTTTTCAGAACTTGCGTGCATCACTGCGAGTTATCCCAACAGGCCGTATAACCCTAGTGGTAAACGACTCAGCGCGGGACATCGATATAAGCGGTCATTCGCTATACAGAATTTTGTCGATACGATGGAATGTCGATCACGTCGTCGCTGCAAAAGTGACTTCGATGTAAGGGGACGCTCTCTTGATCGCGGTGTGCACTAAATCAGATAACAGTGGGCTCTCCATAAAGGTTTTGGTTTGGTTTTAAGGGGGTTTAACGTCCCAAAGCGACTCAGGCTACGAGAGACGCCGTAGTGAAGGGCTCCGGAAATTTCGACCACCTGGGATTATTTACCCTGCACTGACATCGCACGGTACACGGGCCTCTAGAATTTCGCCTCCATCGAAATTCGACCGCCGCGGCCGGGATCGAGCTCGCGTCTTTCGGGCCAGCAGCCGAGCGCCATAACCACTCAGCCACCGCGGCGGCTCTCCGTGAAGGGATCTCGGAAGGGGGACCGAAAATGCGGTGTTCGACTTATGCGGAGTTCGAATTAAGCGGGCATATCCTTTTAATGCACTTGGTGTGAATGGAGTCGAAGCCGCAGTTCGAATAAATCGGAACTTCGAATTAAGCCAGTTCTAATTTCCTAGACTCCACTGCACCTAAAGTTAGACGGAAGAAAAAAAAATGAGACGAAAGAAAACAGATGTAAGCCCCGCCCACTTTGTCCGAGACAAAGAAGCGTTGCGATTCAGTGCCGTGGACCACGCGGTGACTCTGCATACTCGAAGGGGCTGTGTATAATTCCAAACAAGCGGGAGTCGCCTGTGGCTGTAGGTCCCAGTAGTGCTGCACGGAATTAACCGGCGATGTGCACACACTGTAGGGTGTAGTACTCTCGGGAAGCCGAGGGATCAGCAATCGTCGTCGGCGCGGTTTTTCTCCCCAGCGTTCCGAGAGGGGGCTCTTCGTCACACCCGCTTTTTTTTTCTTTTAATCCTCGGAGGAGGAGGTGGGGGGGGGGGGGGGGGGGGTACGCTTCGACCACGGTGGACGGACGCGAAGGGTCAGCGCGGGTAATCCGGCCAATTCGATCGGGCCTGACGCAACGGGAACCCCCTCGTGACAGGGGATTTGCGCGGGTAAAACGCGCCACTGTACAAACGATCAACTTTTTTGTTTGTTTGTTTGTTTCCTGTTATCTGCGTACGTCGCTGCTGAAGGGAGCGGCGGCGTGTGCGCGCGAGGCCCAGGACGGAGGGGCAGCGTTCGGAGCGAGGCCTTTGCACCGCACAGCTTTAATAATTGGTTTTTGCGGAAACGAAATGGCGCAGTATCTGTCTCATATATATCGTTGGACACCTGAACCGCGCCGTAAGGGAAGGGATAAAGGAGGGAGTGAAAGAAGAAAGGATAATAGGTTCCGTAGTGGAGGGCTCCGGAATAATTTCGACCACCTGGGGATCTTTAACGTGCACTGACATCGCACAGCACACGGGCGCCTTAGCGTTTTTCCTCCATAAAAACGCAGCCGCCGCGGTCGGGTTACACAGCTTTAATTTTTCCAGGTCCTGCAACATGTCTCGGCTTGACCGTTGTTTGCTGTACACCCAAAGACGCAGCCGCTGGGCTAGAAGCTTTGAAATGGAATGAAAATGAAAATTGGCTTTCGGGGAAACCCGACCGCGGCGGCTGCGTTTTTACGGAGGAAAAATGCTAAGGCGCCCGTGTGCTGTGCGATGTCAGTGCACGTTAAAGATCCCCAGGCGGTCGAAATTATTCCGGAGCCCTCCACTACGGCACCTATTCTTCCTTTCTTCTTTCACTCCCTCCTTTATCCCTTCCCTTGCGGCGCGGTTCAGGTGTCCAACGATATATGAGACAGATACTGCGCCATTTCCTTTCCCCAAAAACCAATTATTATTATTATTATTCGGGGAAAGGAAATGGCGCAGTATCTGTCTCACATATCGGCGGACACCTGAACCGCGCCGTAAGGGAAGGGAAGGGTTAAAGGAGGGAGTGAAAGAAGAGGTGCCGTAGTGGAGGGCTCCGGAATATTTTCGACAACACCTGGGGATCTTTAACGTGCACTGACATCGCACAGCACACGGGCGTCATATTTGCGTTTCGCCCCCATCGAAACGCAGCCGCCGCGGTCGGTTTCGAACCCGGGAACTCCGGATCAGTAGCCGAGCGCCCATACCACTAACTGAAATGCTCGACTAGTCAGATTTCTAGGCGGATGATGAAAATAATAACAGTAAACTAAAATCAATGGGAGAGAGTGAGAAAGAAAAGGTCACATAATAACCTCCATCTTGTGGTTGGCGTGTGAGCGTAGTTGACGTTCGTTAATTGTCGATTTTTCTAAGTGACGTTTTCGTGCGGTCAGCGTGAAGTATTAAAAACGGCTCCCGTTAATTCGAATTCCGCATAAGTATAACGAAGTCTTTCGGCGCATTCGAGTCGGACTTGTCGAGAGTCTGTTGCAACTGTTGTGCCCTTGTGATGCCTGTGTAGTATGTTCTACTGTGCGCATTCAACTAGCCAAGCGAGAGTTCTACGTAAACAGCGTGTGGCTATTTAATCATTTACTCGCACACAACGTGACCACGAAATTCACTAACTCCATTCACCGCCAGAACTATCCTATTTAAATACTCATTCCCTCGCACCGGAACTGAATGGAATGCTTTACCTTTTACGGGACTACGTGACATAGACTGCATTGAAAAAAAAAAATAGATGATTGACGCCATGAAACTTATCGGCTTTGTGTTGCAAATTTATTTAATTGAATTTTTTGTATTTGTGTTGCATTGTATTGCCCCTCCTGCTAGGGCACAGAAGGCCCTGCAGTATTCTATAAATAATAAATGGGAGGCGAAGTTGTAGCGACGTCCAGTTCCCGATAACGCGATAACGGTGATCGTATCAGCGATGATCGGGCGGATGTGATAAAGGGGGAAACATCACGCTAGTGTGCCTGAGACTCCAGATGCAGTTATACCTGACGGAAGGTGAGCAAATGCTGTGACACCTAAACTAACGCGAGCTCATACAACTATGACTAGGATAGTTTGAAGGGATCAACTCCTAAATGTCCCTCGAGGTCCAAGCCGACGACCCGCACTTCAACTTCACTTTCTGCAGTTCGCAACGCCCGTGTTTCGTCGGCCGGAAATCACCGCAGACGTAAGCAAGAAAAATGGCCCAAAGTTGGTCGTGAAAAAAAAAAAAAGTAGACGAAGTCCAACACGCGCTCGCGAAGCCCGTAACAGCTCACTCGCGCGCCTGGAAGACTCGGAGTAGCCTGGAAAAATAAAAAAAAAAGGCTGTAGCTGTACAGAAGCACTCTCGTTGGTTGCGACGCGGTCGTAACGCGCTGAATGGGATGCAACCGCTCCACAGTCGTAGCCTCGGATTCCTCGGTTTTGAAGAAAGAGCGGATGCTAGAATAAGAAGAGCAAAAACAAAACTAAAGATAAAAGCGACACTGAATCACTGAATGGGGCGGCGGGGGGGTGGGGGGGGGGGAGGAGGGGGGGAGGCAGACAATGGCGGAGAAGAACGAGACAGGGTTTAAAAAAAGGAGGCACCGGTTCCCATGTATAAAAGGCTGTGTTATACGATGGGAAGAAGCAGCAGCAGGTCTTTCTCAGGAAATAGGTGCTACGTGATCGGAATACGGGGAGGCGGTGTATACCTCACACACACGCAACCAAGGTGCGGTGGGCCTCCAACCACACTCGTCGCCACAGACTGGAGTGGAATAGGGGTAAAGGAAAGGGGGGGTCGAGATATCGAGAATACAGAATTGCGCCACGCGCCACATGCGCGCGTGCGTGAATGCCTCCCCCTCGCTGGATCGCCGCCTTGTTTCCGTGGCGGGTCGTGTGAAAGTGTATGTGCGTATGCAGATGAGGAAAGGCTCCTTGCTCCGGGTACACCGTGGTTCCCTTTCAACGCATTCGGAGCTGAAGGATGCGCCGTGCGAGGGCTTTCATTCGTATAGCATTGCACTCGGCACTCGAGGCGTTGGACGTATTCCGTGTTTATACATATATAGTGCGCCTTCCGCGGGAGACTGTTTGCCTCCGCGCGCGCGTGTGGAAAATTTGTACCCACAGTCTTGTTTTATTATTTTACTGGGGGCGGGGGGGGGGGGGGGGTTAATAAAGAAATGCGTCGTCGCAAGTTCTGCGACGCTCTTGTGGTTTGTTTGAGCGCGGTTCTGCGGTCGTATGTCGTAGTTGCATGCGGTTCGATGTTTGTTTTTAATATTAATAACTGGTTTTGGGGGAAAGGAAATGGCGCAGTATCCGTCTCATATCGTTGGGCACCTGAACCGCGCCGTAAGGGACGGGATAAAGGAGGGAGTGAAAGAAGAACGGAAGAAGAGGTGCCGTAGTGGAGGGCTCCGGAATAATTTCGACCAGCTGGGGATCCTTAACGTGCACCAACATCGCACAGGACACGGGCGCCTTAGCGTTTCGCCTCCATAAAAACGCAGCCGCCGCGGTCGGGTTCGAACCCGGGAACTCCGGATCAGTAGCCGAGCGCCCTGACCACTGAGCCACCGCGGCGGGTAAGTGTGCGCGCGTATGTAGACGTTTCTTTTTTTAATTTTGCGGGTTGTTGCGCGCGGAAGAAGACTTGCAGGCCTCGCGCATTTCTCCGCGCTTCAAAGTAGTCGCACTCTGCGACAGCCTCGCGACTGGACTAGCTAGCTAGACCACGTGACATACGTATATCTCGAAGTAATCATCGATACTACCATTTCCCATTGCGTATGCGTATGCCCCCTACAGGGCTACACATTGTGTATGTGTAGCCTTGTATGCTGGTATAGCTTCACTGCCACACTGCCGCATACGCGCGCGCTTGATTGAAACATATTTGTCCGGGGTGCCGGAAATGGGAAGACGACGCGGAATCACCTCTGCGGTGCTGCGCGGAACCCCGTACGAAAGATGGAGAAGGGCACTTCGCTGACATACGGCCCAATTCGCCGTTGCCGTCCTGTGTGTTTTAGTTCTACGATCCGTATCTGTCGATGCGCTCCTCCGAGGGACACGTTTTTTTTTTCCAACTTTTTTTAAAGTTTCGTGACCAAAACCTCGCATATGGACCCTGTTTGGGGCGGAAGCTGAAACCTCACTCATACGCAGGCGGTCGTTGATCTCTATAACCGTGCCCACGGGTTTCGGCCTGTTCGGAAGCCAGTCCATATAGACACTGGCTCTATGAGGAGCCATGTGGGTCCTTACCTCGAACCTCTCCTCATTTCGCTTTTATATTTCGCCTGAACGCGCAAAGGAGGGGAGGGGGTGAAGGCAGGATCCTTGTAGTTTTTTTTTTTTGTAGACGGACTTACCATTTATCATATTTTATTTGCTCGTGCAACTCGGGCCTTCTATCTTTTCTTTATTCTTATTATGTTTGTATTTTTTTCTTCGCTCTTCTCCGCGTGTTCGGTCCAATTTCGAGAAGGGCAGCTTCGTTGCGATGCGCATATCTCAGTGTCGGTCAAAGAACCCTCTATCCGACGTAGTGATAAATGCGCAGTGCCGAAAGAGAGGCGTGGCTCAACCCAATGAGAATAAACGGAGTGAGACGAACGCCTTGCAAACGGACCTACCGTTGGGAGGAAAGGGGGGGGGGGGGGTGCGGTGAAATCTATCATGCACGTGCCGAGACGTGACGGCGTGAACAAATGAGGGTGGTGGCGAAAACCCAATTCGTATGATATGCAACGCCGCGTTGGAGCTGCTGACATGCACGCATCGACGAACACACGTGTGAACACATGTGAACTTCTGCACGAAACGAAAGAAGGAAATATCAAGTTGTCGATTCGCGGTAGAGACGGCGCTACCAGCGCAACAGTACGTTCGCGGCTCGACTTGTACGCTGTCTCGCGGAATTCGTTGTATCGGGTTAATTAGCACACGTTCGCCAATACGCCCCTGATGGAGCACCTGTGCAGTGCTTTAGGATTGTAGTCGCAACGCACTTCATAACTAACCGGCTATATTCAACCTTCCGCCCGCTGCCCGGCTGGCTTACGTGGACGCGATCGGTGACGTCAGAGACACGATGTCTATATCCGACAACTTGACAGAGTCAGGAGCTACGAACTGAAAGGCAGGCCACCGGACCCGTCCGAGATGTCAAGATTTGATTATCAAGTATGATGTTTAGGTTTTATCTTCAGGTTAGGTTCTGATAACAGTCGGGTGAGAACAAAACGCGTGCAGTACGGGTGCTCCAGCGTAAGTGCGTCTCACCCCAACACTCGTCTTCTATGATCGCGAAAATAATAATAATAATAATAATAATAATAATAATAATAAAAATAATAAAAATAATAATAATAACAATAATAATAATAATAATAATAATTGGTTTTTTGGGGAAAGGAAATGGCGCAGTATCTGTCTCATATATCGTCGGACACCTGAACCGCGCCGTGTGGGAAGGGATAAGGGAGGGAGTGAAAGAAGAAAGGAAGAAAGAGGTGCCGTAGTGAAGGGCTCCGGAATAATTTCGACCACCTGGGGACCTTTAACGTGCACTGACATCGCACAGCACACGGGCGCCTTAGTGTTTTTCCTCCATAAAAACGCAGCCGCCGCTCCCTGGTTATCGTGAAAAGAGCAGTGACGTTTCCAGCACGTATACCAGCATTCAACACGCAACCTCGGCTTTCTTACGACGGCAGTGTACACAAAAAGTACTCCCTGGTGCATTGTAAACGCCGCAAGCTCGCTCTCCACCAGCTGAAAGTATACTCTGGCATCGTTTGGCTACTGGTGGACTCTCTTGCTTTTCACAGCAATACATCCCACACCAGACGTGGCTACGGCCATGCTGTAATCTTTCTCTCGGCCCTGTCTAGTTCACGCCTGGTCGTTCGCTTCGAGAGCCGCGTAACGCTATGCATTCGCGGCACTTTCTTTTATCATCACGAAATGGCGCTGCTGTCTGGAGGGCTTTACTGCGGACGAAATGCATTCGGCGGTTTCCCAGGCCTCTTCTCGAGCGTCGCTGCTGTCATCCGGTGAAATTTATCTTATCGCGGCGTCTGGAGGCGGATGGGCGAACTGTTTTCTGTCGAGTCGTCGCCGGCGCGCGCTGCACAAACAAGCCGTAGAAAACCGCCGAGTGGTGGCAGGGCGAGCGCTGGAGGAGGCGCGCTGAATTTGCGCTGTTGGGTCCGTCTCTTTTTTTCTTTTTCATCGGTAAAAAAGCCGATAACAGAAAAGAATAACAGAAGGCTCGCCGTCTATACGATCACGTACTGGGCGCGTATCGCGTCTTGAGCGAGATAGGAATTGCGAAAGCGTTGCGAAACCGTTCCTCGAAACTTTGTTGTTAGGAGTTCGGCACTGATTTGCATTGAGAGCATGTTGGCGACTGCCGAGCTTCCTGATGCAAGCGCCGACCTCCATCCCAATAAATGCAATGGGAAGTGTTTTGTGCCCAAGACATATAATTATAATAATAATTGGTTTCTGGGGAGAGGAAATGGCGCAATATCTGTCTCATATCGTTAGACACCCGAACCGCGCCGTAAGGGAAGGGACAAAGGAAGTGAAAAAAAGGAAGAAAGAGGTGCCGTAGTGGAGGGCTCCGGAATAATTTCAACCACCTGGGGATCTTTAACGTGCACTGACATCGCACAGCACACGGGCGCCTTAGCGTTTTGCCTCCATAAAAACGCAGCCGCCGCGGTCGGGTTCGAACCAGGGAACTCCGGATAAGTAGTGTCCAAGACAGCAATTCTTGGATTCTGGCGGCAATTCTATCGCGCAGTAACGTGGTAACGCAAGAATTTCTCTTTACAGGAGAACTCCATGCGTTACCACATGCACAATGAAGTTCTCCTTCCAGTTCTCATTAGGCTGCAACGGCTGTGGTGCCGTGATATGTTGCAACTGTACGTGGTGCCACGGCTCTGGACAATTATAACCGCCCTGTGCACGGGGACGGATTTATGGGATCACTCTTAGGGGGGGGGGGGGGGGGGGGGGGGCAGTCCCATTTTAACTATATGCATTTCTGGGGCCTTTCTTCGTAAAAAAAAATTTCAGAAAATGGCGTTCGTTTAGCATGAATACAATTTAGGACACCGGAAAGCCTCCTCTGTGGCGTATTCTGCAGCCCGAGTCTATGAATTCGAATGGGGCCACCCAGTGCAAGGTGAACACGAAGAGAACGATCCGAGCAGGCTCTCTCTCCCAGATGGGCGTGTTAGAGAGCCGACCGTGACGCAACAGGCGGCCTGGGAAACGCGCTGTTTCTGATGCAGCACACTAGGCTCAATGATCTCATGTTTTGTAAAGTGGCACCGGGCGACAGCTGCAAGGTCAGGCGCTCTGTTATATGGCCGCGCCTTTCGAATAAGCGCCAGCTTGGCAGAGGCTTTGTTCTTCAAAAACAAGCGCCTGGCCTGTTGGGTCACACGCTCCGTAATTCCGCGTCGAAACTTTAGTATCGTTAATTATAGCGCGTGACCCGCCGCGGTGGCTCAGTGGTTAGGGCGCTCGACTACTGATCCGGAGCACCCGGGTTCGAACCCCGACCGCGGCGGCTGCGTTTTTATGGAAGCAAAACGCTAAGGCGCCCGTGTGCTGTGCGATGTCAGTGCACGTTGAACATTTCCAGGTGGTCGAAATTATTCCGGAGCCCTCCACTACGGCACCTCTTTCTTCTTTCACTCCCTCCTTTATCCCTTCCCTCATGACGGGTTTCGGGTGTCCGCCGATATACGAGAGATACTGCGCCATTTCCTTTGCACAAAAACCAATTATTATTACTATTAATTATAGCGCACTTCGTTGCATAGCGGAATTTAGAATGCGACGGAAAGCCGCTGGTCAGCCCTGGATTTCGATGGGACATGCGGTGATTTGTGCCAGTTTGGCAAGGTTCTCATTCGTTTCTCATTGCTTAGCATTCGTATGATGCGTCTTACGTATTAGCAATTTTACGATCCCCTCAGATTGGAACACGCCCGCCCGACCAGAATTAAGGTGCATCATACGTAATCGTACGTATGTTTCTTTAGCGCCTTGCACGTCGCACGCGCTCCGTAATTCCGCGTCGAAACTTTAGTATCGTTAATTATAGCGCGTGACCCGCCGCGGTGGCTCAGTGGTTAGGGCGCTCGACTACTGATCCGGAGCACCCGGGTTCGAACCCCGACCGCGGCGGCTGCGTTTTTATGGAGGAAAAACGCTAAGGCGCCCGTGTGCTGTGCGATGTCAGTGCGCGTTAAACATTTCTAGGTGGTCGAAATTATTCCGGAGCTCTCCACTACGGCACCTCTTCCTTTCTTCTTTCACTCCCTCCTTTATCCCTTCCCTTCTGGTGGGGTTCGGGTGTCCGCCGATATATGAGAGATACTGCGCCATTTCCTTTGCACAAAAACCAATTATTATTACTATTAATTATAGCGTACTTCGTTGCATAGCGGAATATAGAATGCGACGGAAAGCCGCTGGTCAACCCTGGATTTCAATGGTGGCTCAGTGGTTAGGGCGCTCGACTACTGATCCGGAGCACCCGGGTTCGAACCCCGACCGCGGCGGCTGCGTTTTTATGGAGGAAAAACGCTAAGGCGCCCGTGTGCTGTGCGATGTCAGTGCGCGTTAAACATTTCTAGGTGGTCGAAATTATTCCGGAGCTCTCCACTACGGCACCTCTTCCTTTCTTCTTTCACTCCCTCCTTTATCCCTTCCCTTCTGGCGGGGTTCGGGTGTCCGCCGATATATGAGAGATACTGCGCCATTTCCTTTGCACAAAAACCAATTATTACTATTAATTATAGCGTACTTCGTTGCATAGCGGAATATAGAATGCGACGGAAAGCCGCTGGTCAACCCTGGATTTCAATGGGACATGCGGTGATTTGTGCCAGTTTGGCAAGGTTCTCATTCGTTTCTCATTGCTTAGCATTCGTATGATGCGTTTTACGTATTAGCAATTTTACGATCCCCTCAGATTGGAACACGCCCGCCCGACCAGAATTAAGGTGCTGGTTTTGGAAACAACGGGTGGTTTTGGAAAGACATTTGTGCCGCGTTTGGTTGCGGACATGTATAACCGGTGCTGTAACAGCAATCGGTGGAACTGATCGTTCTGTGAATGTTTACATTGCGTGCGCCTTGCATAACGAGCAAAACAATGGCTAAAAGTTGCACCTCATTCGCATTTGGCCTAACCGCATGCTAAATCGGTTACCACTCATTTTTCTCATCGACGAAATGTGCAATCGCTGATTTTGTGTACTGACGCCACTGAAAACGCACCAAATAATTCGACCTTGCAGAATTCAATTGCACGCGGGAACTTTTTTTTTTCCCAGACGAGGCCTGATTATTCACCATCCCTTAGGCGTATATGCTTGCGTCTTCGGGATGCCTTTCGGGTCATGTTGGACCGACATGTTGGGCCAACATGTCGGCCCATGGTGGGTTTTACTGGGCAGGACCGAGTGTGTGCGGGGCCCTCTTTGGAGAGATGGGAAGGAACGGCTTCAAGAGAGCCTTGTATCGTAAAAACTTTTGTCGCCCGATATGACCAGTCTTTTTTTTTCCTCACTCGTCCTCTGATAAAAAGTAGCGCATGCTGTTTGTCAACTCACTGCACAAGGTTCCCTAAAAGCGATATAGCCTGAGAGATTGCATTCGAAGTGATTTTGGTGTCATTGACAAGGCATCACGCGACCACTTGGGCGGAAATTCACTTGAGCCCCAGTGGATAGATCAGGACAGGTTGAAACGGGTGCACAGTAAACGTGACACTGGAGATGCCCCGCCGCGGTGGCTCAGTGGTTAGGGCGCTCGACTACTGATCCGGAGTTCCCGGGTTCGAACCCGACCGCGGCGGCTGCGTTTTTATGGAGGAAAAACGCTAAGGCGCCCGTGTGCTGTGCGATGTCAGTGCACGTTAAAGATCCCCAGGTGGTCGAAATTATTCCGGAGCCCTCCACTACGGACCTATTTGTTCCTCTCTTTTTTCACTCCCTCCTTTATCCCTTCCCTTACGGCGCGGTTCAGGTGTCCAACGATATATGAGACAGATACTGCGCCATTTCCTTTCCACCAAAAACCAATTATTATTATTATTATTAGATACTACAGGATGCCTCCCGCGTATGCACTTCCCTTTGAAGGTCCAGCATACCACAGTGAGCTGGTTTTGATGTTCGGATGTTTGCTCGTTTAAGCTCTCGGTACAGCAAGAAAAAGCAGTGGAGATGTAAAGAAAAAAAACTTCGGCAGATGGCTTTTAAAATTCTGCTGTATGCGTTGCGCTGCATTAATCAAAATTTCCCGTCTATAGTTTCGGAATCGACGAAGACGTTGTCAGCCCTAGCGTGTCGCGGTAGTCATAAGACCGCGCAGGGTATATCCACCAGACTTCGCTTTGGAACCGATTCGCTCCTCCGTGGTTCGCCGCGCGCTATTGGCCGCTTCGCCGCGTGACTTTAGCACACGTTGCGCGCGAGTTCTTGGGTGTGCCCGGATTCCTAGCATCCTCGCTAACTATATGTATAGTAATCTGCCACCAGGTACTCACGTGCTTCTCGTGGTGGTGGAAGCGCTCCTTGCTGTGCTTGTTGGACTTGTGCAGCTTACGCCAGGTCTCACTGCCTTCCAGCTCGCTGTGCGCCTTCTTATCGGAGCGGTGCTTCTGCGCAGAAAGGAGGAAAGAAGGGTTACGACAAGTTCTCTCGCAGTGTGTCACGAAGGTATACCCTAAGAGCCCGCGTACAGCACAAACCACAGTATAGCGTATTAGACGCAATCCGATGACAGTACACGAACAGTTGCGTCCGCTTATGTAACACAACTAAGACACCTAACCCACTGGAATGTATATTTCCGCGGCGTTCTGCGCTCAGCCAATAAGCTCATTTCCTTGGTGCTGCGAAAGAGCTTTGTTTGCTTGTCTGTACTAAATGTAGACGTCTAGTGCAACGAGCGTATATCCGGCAATACATTAGACCCCAACCCCAATTCAGATCCTGAAAAGCCCCGCCGCGGTGGCTCAGTGGTTAGGGCGCTCGACTACTGATCCGGAGTTCCCGGGTTCGAACCCGACCGCGGCGGCTGCGTTTTTATGGAGGCAAAACGCTTAGGCGCCCGTGTGCTGAGCGATGTCAGTGCACGTTAAAGAACCCCAGGTGGTCGAAATTATTCCGGAGCCCTCCACTACGGCACCTCTCTCTCTTCCTTTCTTCTTTCACTCCGTCCTTTATCCCTTCCCTTACGGCGCGGTTCAGGTGTCCAACGATATATGAGACAGATATTGCGCCATTTCCTTTCCACCAAAAACCAATTATTATTATTATTATAAATGGGCCCAGTGCTTGCACTGTGTATTTTTTTTTATAGCACTCGGTACCGATGCAACCCAGCAGTATCTTCCATCGTAACAGGAAGGCAAACGCGTTTTTCTGTATTACGCATAAATCGCACCGCGGTCTGGTGACGTCACTTCGCTCCAGCCAATGGGAATGCTTCGGTCTGGCGACAGCATTTTCGTCGCCTGGGGCGTCTTATGCAAACGCACCTTTCTAAAAAGGCAACATGTCCCCGCTATATACCGAACACTGAACCGACCGGAAGCCATTTTTTTTAGCAGAGCAGTCCCACTGCGCGAGCGTGTTCTGCTCGCAGCCTGCTCTCCACAATGAGAGAAAGAGAGGGGCGTGGGTGCGAGGGGGGGGGGGGGGGGGGCTGAAAGAGGCACATTCGCCGGGCGCCACGCTATCGCAGTCAATGGAGAATAATAATAATAATTGGTTTTTGGTGGAAAGGAAATGGCGCAGTATCTGTCTCATATATCGTTGGACACCTGAGCCGCGCCGTAAGGGAAGGGATAAAGGAGGGAGTGAAAGAAGAAAGGAAGAATAGGTGCCGTAGTGGAGGGCTCCGGTATAATTTAGACCACCTAGGGATCTTCAACGTGCACTGACATCGCACAGCACACGGGCGCCTTAGCGTTTTTTCCTCCATAAAAACGCAGCCGCCGCGGTCGGGTTCGAACCCGGGAACTCCGGATCAGTAGTCGAGCGCCCTAACCACTGAGCCACATGGAGAAGCAAAATGGCGGCGGGCGACTGCACGTTAAATCGGAGTCGATTGGTAATCCATGTTATCTCGCTAGCACACATTCTCCCAGGGCGCAGATAAAAAGAAAAAAAAACGCATCTGTTTACAAAACAGAGCCACCGAATCGCGCTGTTTAAGCTTTTTTTTTTCTCCCAGCGGCAGTGCTTCTTTGCGCCTCTTTCATCGGACCGCTTTTGAAAGTGACCGAGAGCGGCATACGCAGTCGACTGTAGGAGCGTGTCAGTGTCTCAGTTGCGAGGTTTACGCTGAATACGGCGCGCCGAATTAAGGGGGCTGCAAAATGGAAAAGCGGTCAAAAGGAACCGTTTTGCTCGCATTTGCGAATCTGTTTGTTGTGTATTCGCGCCGAGCACACAATAGAGCGAGCGAGAAAGCTAAAGCGAAGCGCGCGTGAGTCCTTTACGGGGTTCTTCCTAAACGCTCGCTCTGAATACACAAGGGGGTGTCGTGTTTTAGAGTGCACCAGCACGCCGGGCACCAATTGAAGAGTGTTCTACGATACGCAGCCTGCGCGCGAAAGGCACGAAATCACGGCAGGAATGAAGGAAAAAAATAGAGCAGCTCCGTTCGTGTTTTTTCTCCCCTCCTTTTGTGTCAGTTCTCACTACTTGTCATATTTGGCGCTATTGCGGTGGATTTTTCGGAACGAGTAACTCTCATCATCTATTTGTAACTCCAAACGATCGCAAAAAAGAGGGGGGAGGGATCTTGATCGTCCTGACCCTACACTCTAATTAAGTGGAGTAATAAAGGAGTAAGGCTGTCATCTACACTCTAAACAAATGGAGTAAAAAGGAGGAAAGATATCCTCTTGCGCACACTCGTTTATAAAAGGGTGCGCGCTAGAAGGCAGATTACACCCTTTTTACTCCCATATAGGTGTATTTGTGTTTAGAGTGTAGACCTCAATTCATCCAGGCAGTCACTCTTCACACTCATCTTCCATTCACACTCCCTGTCACCGATTCACGCTCACACGCGAAGCAGTGCGGCGGTAATTTTCTTACGCCCGGTAGGCACCCGGCGCCGCTATCTCCTTCCGCACGTTTTAGACACAAGTACCCTTGTATGGGAGTGAGCTGTCCTCTAGCGCGCTCCGCGAGAGGAGAGATTACTCTGGTGGTGGTGGTAGTGGTTTTATTAAAAATAATCGTAAAAAGGAAGGAAAAGATTTTTGCTAGCCCCGGCATCTGCCATCGATACTGAAGCACCTGAGCTGGGGCAGCGGAAATAAAGGATAGCAGGCAGAATGGAGAAATGAAAGAGGTGAGGGGACAGGAAGAGAGGATAGGGGGAGAAGCAATATGTACAAACTATTACTCTCTTTTCTGTTTAGGGTGTACGCGCTGTTGGAGCCGCAGGCTAGCTATAGTGCTCTACATCCCGATTGCTGCCTCCTCCAATAGATGTCGCTCGAAACTCGCGAGCTCTTGACCTCGAGAAAGAGCTAAGGCGCCGAGGGAAGAACTCAAGCAATGATAAGTGAAGGAAAAAAAAAACGCGGCAGTGAGCGGCGCTGTGCTCCATTTTCTAAGCCAGCAGCGTTGTTCCGACGTGGTTCAGCGATACGGGTGTAAAGGGAGAGTTGGAGGGGAGCTAGCGCTTGTAGGCCGACGCGGCTCTAATTCAATTAACCGATACGCAGCGACGGGCCGTGTTTATACGGCAACGCCACGGGCAGACGCCCGCGCGAGACGCGCCGAGGCGGAACCGGAAGTAAACCGCCGCTTACTTCCGTTTCACCGCAGCCGCGCCCCCTGTGGCCCTCGCGAGCTTGGATTAAAGCTTGGATGTGTTGGGCGCGTCGACGAAGCGGAACCGAGCGTTCTCAGCTCGGTTACCTGGACGGCTAATCGTGTTAGGCGGTGCACGGATGCTGGCTGCCACGCGCGCGTCCGGAAGTGTTATACCTGTGTGTATGTACACTCTATACGCCGATATGGGAGTAAAAAAAGGAGTAATCTGCCGTCCAGCGCACCTCCCTTAAGAGGACTGCTTATTTACTTTTTTCTGTTTAGAGTGTATAGTGGCTTGCAAAAGCTGTCCTATTATACCCTAGACTTTTCCGCACACCGTTAATAATAATAATAATAATAATAATAATAATAATTAGTTTTTGTGGAATGGAAATGGCGCAGTATCTATCTCATATATCGTTGGACACCTGAACCGCGCCGTAAGGGAAGGGATAAAGGAGGGAGTGAAAGAAGAAAGGAATAGGTACCGTAGTGGAGGGCTCCGGAATAATTTCGACCACCTGGGGATCTTTAACGTGCACTGACATCGCTTAGCACACGGGCGCCTTAGCGTTTTTCCTCCATAAAAACGCAGCTGCCGCGGTCGGGTTCGAACACGGGAACTCCGGATCAGTAGTCGAGAAATGGCGCAGTATCTGTCTCATATATCGTTGGACACCTGAACCACGCCGCAAGGGAAGGGATAAAGGAGGGAGTGAAAGAAGGAAGAATGAAGTGCCGTAGTGTAGGGCTCCGGAATAATTTCGACCACCTGGGGATCTTTAACGCGCACTGACATCGCACAGCACACGGGCGCCTTAGCGTTTTTCCTCCATAAAAACGCAGCCGCCGCGGTCGGGTTCGAACCCGGGCACTCCGGATCAGTAGTCGAGCGCCCTAACCACTGAGCCACCGCGGCGGGTATAAATCGGCGATATGGCGTGGAGAGGTGTACACGTGCTTCCCTGTCCGCCCCATATTCATTTAAAAAAAAAAGCATTGGAGCCCCGGCCACTGTCGCAAGAAACGACCCACGAAACCGGGGAGAGACAGCATACATAGACGGCGCAGCGGTCGTACATTCAGATCACATCGGCAAGCTCGCGCGAGCATGCAAATGGCTCAGCGATTAGACCGTTCCCGGAAGCCCGACGTGCACTTTTGTAATTTCAAGCACGAAGTAAATTTCCCGCCACATCGCGCTAAGTGTACAGGAAAGTTGCTCCACGTATACAGAAGCTTCGAGATCGGTTTGTCTACTGAGCTCGTCCACCGCTAGTGCTTATACAGTGAGCTTCACTACGATGGTGGTCGCTTTCGCGTCGGCCGACCGAGAAAAATTTTTTTTTTATGACAATAATAACCTTTTCTCCGCTGCGCAACTCGAAGCACAACTGAGTCACCTGTACGCCAACTAAGTCACCTGTATACGCACAACTAAATCGCCTATATACGCACAACCAAGTCACCTATATACGCACAACTAAGTAACATATGTACGCACAACTAAGTCACCTATGTACGCACAACTAAGTCACCTATGTACGCACAACTAAGTCACCTATGTACGCACAACTAAGTCACCTATGTACGCACAACTAAGTCACCTATGTACGCACAACTAAGTCACCTATACGCACATATGCTTTGTCCGGTCCACTATAGCGAATATTAGCTCCTCTAGATCGTTTGGATTGACCGAGTAAGTTAAGCCTAATTCAGTCACCTGCGTATTAATTCTACATCCTTCAGTACGGCGTGTTCGCCAACTGTTTCAACGACCGTACCGGTATAATTTTTTTTACAGTGCGAAAGCACTTCTTCACGAGGTCTGACCGGCTTACCGAGTTTGTGTGAAGCTTGACCTTGAGGGTGACCTTCGCCCGTGCAGAAAAAAAATTAATATAAATAAATATTGCGCCACGGGGTGTCGAACGGCAGCGGCGGTCGAATTTAGATGGAGGCGAAATTCTAGAGGCCCGTGTGCTGTGCGATATCAGTGCAGGGTAAAGAACCCCAGGTGGTCGAAATTTCCGGAGCCCTTGACTACGGCGTCCCTCATAGACAGAGTCGCTTTGGGACGTTAAATCCCATAAACCAAACCAAACTGGGTGTCGAACCCTCGGCGGCGCGAACAGACCAGCTTCGCTCGCCACTGCACAGGAGCACTATGCTATGTTATTATTCACCTTGATCTGATTTATGATTTGATTTATGGGTGTTTAACGTCCCAAAGCGACCCAGGCTGTGAGGGACGCCGTAGTGAAGGGCTCCAGAAATTTCGACCACCTGGGGTTCTTTAACGTGCACTGACATCGCACAGTACACGGGCCTCTAGAATTTCGCCTCCATCGAAGTTCGACCGCCGCGGCCGGGATCGAACCCGCCTCTTTCGGGCCAGAAGCCGAGCGCCATAACCACTCAACCACCGCGGCGGCGGCTCTTCACCTTAGTAAACATAGTAAGCAAAGTAAACTATGCTATCGCCGCAGCTTTGTCGTCTTCATCATCTTTCATCTGAGGCGCGAACAGCTCAGATCAGCTTAACCTCGATCAGAGCTTATCCTGAGCCTAATATCGTCGCCAGACATGCCGACGACCCAGCAAAGCAAAACCATGAGCCAGCAATGGGATAAACACGTGCTTTCGCACATCTATTCGGTTTAGCTACATTAAAGCCCTGCCACGCTTTCTTTAACGGCCTCGAAATCGGAAGGCAGCCACTGAACTCAGAAAACAGCCCAATGTATGTGCCTTGTGCCCTGCTTCTGTCGCCCTGCTCCTAACGTGTACGGAAGAAAAAAATAGTCAACTAAAAAGGACACTCTCTCCACTCGAACTGAAGGAAAGGACGCCCTGGAATAAGAAAGAATAAAACAATGAAAGAAAAAGCCGACGGCGAAACGCGGTTGGCGCCAGCACGGGTAAAGACAGTCTCCAGAGTAAAGGCCGATCGGTAGAAGCAACGCCAGGCACCAACAACGCGACATCCAGTCACCCGGGAGACACACGCAAGAGAACGAACGCCAAGAAAGCGAACGGTCGAAACTCGTGTACTGTGGGCGAACAAACGCGCGGAGAAATGAAGTCATCTCTCATCGGGAGGCCGCCGTATAGCTGGCGCCCTCTCTCGGAGCACGCGTCCTCCTCCTCCTCCTCCTCAAGAATATACTCCCGACGCGTCGTGTTCCGAAAAAGGCGGCAACCGAAAAGACGGCGCACGAGTTTCGTTTTGTTCCCGAAATATATGGCATATGTGCGAGAGTTTATATAGGGGAAAAAAATGGCGCCGTATACTTGTCCGGCGTTAAGCGTGACAGCGTGTGCGGAAAGCGTCCTTTGTGCCGTCCCGAATCACGCATATTTTGTTCCCCTCCAACGAGACTGCCAAAAGAAGATATTGTGCGCTGTTACTTCCTTTGTTTTTACGCACTCCGTTTGATAATGCAGCATTGGAATGAGAGACGTAGCGTGGCATGAAGCCGACCGTCGTTCAAACGCCCTTAGTCGCAAAAACACACGAAACACTGTACACGTGCTAGCTAGAATGACTGTGCGCGGGGACAACAGGGCTTCATCGGCTGCTGGCTAAAGCGAGTCTTCCAAGGTAAATAAAATTAACCCCCTGGTTTACTTAGTTAAACTAAATGCGACTTACACGTGCGCTAGCACAATATGTATGAACCTTTTCGCACGGGTTACTTATGACGGTTCTGCAGACAATGCAAGCGGCAGCGGCGCAGTTTCTGCCTTTACACCTGGCTGCAGCTGCCTCAGAACCGGTTTGCATCCTTTCCACCAGGCAGCGGCAGGAGCGTTACCCTCCATTCCACTTAGCTGCAGCTGGCGTGCACTGGCTTTGCCCTTCCCACATGGCTGCAGCGGCCGTGAAACCGGTTTTTCTCCTTCACCACGGAGTTCCCGGGTTCGAACTCGACCGCGGCGGCTGCGTTTTTATGGAGGAAAAACGCTAAGGCGCCCGTGTGCTGTGCGATGTCAGTGCATGTTAAAGATCCCCAGGTGGTCGAAATTATTCCGGAGCCCTCCACTACGGCACCACTTCTTCCTTTCTTCTTTCACTCCCTCCTTTACCCTTCCCTTACGGCGCGGTTCAGGTGTCCAACGATATATGAGACAGATACTGCGCCATTTCCTTTCCTCCAAAAACCAATTATTGTTATTATTATACCAGATTTAAACATTTGGACAACGTGAACACAACAGCCGAAACGCAACAAAACGCTCTTTTTTTACTACAATTTTTTCTTGTACTTGCTGTCACTCGTCTAAATAAGTACGAAGCCACATACGAAGCAACATTGTGAGGCGGGTGGAGGTGCTTTATTGGCGGCGCCTTCGAATTTGCGTGGTAGCGAGCGCCACCTTATCAGATAATTCAAGCGGCGATATTATATTTTTCCGTACTTTTTTTAAACTTTCAATTCTCGTTCATCGCCATTCTAAGCTATTTTCTTTCCACGTTCTAAACTATAAATTATCTCGATTTCTCTGACGGGTCGTCGATTTTTTTTATCCATTCTTTACGCCACCGTACTCTCGTCTTCTCTTGCTCGCCTCAACATCTGGTGCGTTAACTTTGCCTTAATTTCCTAAATCGCACAGTGCCATGATGACTATTATCTTCTTGATCTGCATGTGTGCCTTCAGTCTATCGGAATATGTTCGATGTTTCTACAGTATACTCCTACAGATGCCGCACAAACTTCACTGGGACACCTAATTAACTGTTGGAAATGAGATAGCATTGAGAGTAATAATAATTGGTTTTTGGGGAAAGGAAATGACGCAGTATCTGTTTCATATCGTTGGACACCTGAACCGCGCCATAAGGGAAGGGATAAAGGAGGGAGTGAAAGAAGAAAGGAAGAAAGAGAGGTGCCGTAGTGAAGGGCTCCGGAATAATTTCGACGACCTGGGGATCTTTGACGTGCACTGACATCGCACAGCACACGGGTGCCTTAGCGCTTTGCCTCCATAAAAACGCAGCCGCCGCGGTCGGGTTCGAACCCGGCAACTCCGGATAAGTAGCCGACCGCCCTAACCACTCAGCCACCGCGGCGAGGCAGCATTGGAGGCTTTTTACGCCTTTTACCGGATGTGACGTCACAGCCTGTTTGGTGACGTCACTGCCATCTCGCCAATGGGACTTATCCGCTCAGGCGGCATCACTCCCCTCCAGCCATTGGGCGATTTTTTTTTTACCCATGACACACCCGAGGAGGATTTTTTTTTAATGCTCTCGCATAAATATCGTCTCCCTGCTCAGTAAGTAGTACGCAGGGGTGCAGCGACCCGTCCTAGAGAGGGCGCTCAGCGTTTTGCAAGTCGACCTCCTACCTGCCCGCGTACATTATAAGTAAAGCCCCAACGACGAGAGTTGCTCAGACCCCGCATTACTACAAGCACGTTAAAAGCCCCTCGCCGGATCCTCAAAGGGCACGGATGGCTTCCGGCTTCCTCTTGAAGCCGCCTCCTCCGACATCTCATAACGGCGACCCGTGTATGTCGCAATGGGCATCCGCATCGCGCCGCAGCGGCAGGCAGGCAGGATGCAGTGGGACGCGCCGCTCGGCGCTGTCCGGAAGCGACCGTGGCCTAATGCTTGGCCGGTCCCTTTTTGAAAGCAATCGCGCCGTCGTGTCTCCGGCGCACGCAAGAGAGGGAGAGAAGAGTTTTGAAAGCTCTTATGCTTCAAGAAACGCGCCCGCGGGGCTAAACGCAGGCCGGATTTTACGAAAGGCACGCCGTGTCTCGCGTGCGTCTTGGGTCTCGGAACGCGTCTCGTAGGCGGCGCCGGTTTAGTCAGCGTGTATATAACATAGTTTATGAATACCTTGTAGCGGCCTGCCGCGGAGCTTTGCGTCATTACGCTGCGGTGAATCACGAGGACGGAAAATGCCGGGGCCTGACATATAGACTATACAGCGCCCCCCTGTGGACTCGACAGAAGGACTTTATAGAAGGACTCTACAGTTTTACTAATAACCGCCATGAACAAGACCGCCATGAACAAGATCGCCCAACAGTTTTACTAATAACCGCCATGAACAAGATCGCCCAACAGCATACCTCGCTGGGGCATAAAGCGTCGCGCAGGCGCGTCTAAGCTAGGTTCCGTTAAAAAATAAAACGTAAAAAGGGAGTGTAAGAGAGAGAGGGTTACGGCTCGTTAGCAAGCACAGTGAGTACAATGAGCGTCGGCTGTGCTCGATTAACCGAAGAATAAACGCCGGCCACTAACACGTACACGCACGCACGCACGTGGTACGCACGCAGTACACACGCAGAGAACGTCATTGTGCGGTTAGTGCCAGTACGCACAAGAACCTCCCCCCCCCCTTTCCGCTTTCTACAATAGCGGACTCGGTGTAGTGGCGGCGATCATCTTTATAGCGCCGCGGAGGAAGAGAGAGAGGAGGATGAAGATGAAAGGAAAGGCGCGCATCTGGACGCCGCCACGTCGGCTAAGCGGCCTGTCCCATTATCGTTGCACACCACGGGCAAGAGAAACGCTCTCGCCTGCCTCTATCTGGGACATGCATTCCCGCAAAGAGACCGGCAGGAGAAGGCGGGGGGGGGGGGGGGGGGGACGCTTAGTAAGTTAGCTGCTACACTATACTATGCGGAACGAGAAAACCATCAGGGGTGGGAATGAATAAAAATGGGGAAGAGAAAATCGACTGGCACGATTATCTCGTTTCTCCACATTTTTGTTTATTTTCGTTCTCCCTCGTTCACTCACGTCCACTGCTTCTTTTCCTCTCTTCACTCTATCATCCCGTCGCCTTGCGCGCCCTCGTCAGGCTTAATGACTGCTCGTATGGCTCGGAGGGAGATGGAAGGAAGAGGGAAATGAAGGGAAGTAAAAAGCGAGGGGGAAAATAATAGAAGCGAGTCCCTCGGAAACGTGTCCTCGTAAGCATGCAAGAGCCGCCTCGGCTCCGCCGTCGTGTAGGCCGCGGCAACCACCTCACGGCCCGGACCGCCTCGACTAAGACCGCGCGCGAGACCTTAATGAGTGTGCCGGGAGGGGACTATAGGGAAGAGGGGCAGAGAGAAATGGGGAAAGGAAGGTCGCGACGGCGACTCTCGAGACGACAATCGAGGGAGGCGAGCGGCACGGTCGAAGAAGAGGGGGCGGTGTCAAGTTTTGGCGATAGGGAAATTGGGGAAAGGGGAGAGTGCACTCCGGTCGAGCGAGCTGTGGCTGCAAGTAACTAACTGGGTGAGGGAAAACAAAACTCGGGCAAGAGCGGAGATGTGGTTTCACGTGAAGAAGGCCTCCTCCAGTGAGGTTTGTTCCCTGGTCGAAGGGACAAACTTCCGTGTAGAGGGAAAAGTGGATACAAAAAAGGGAAAAAACTGGGAAGCGCAGTGCTTTGGCTGGGAGGTAATGAGCTTCCATCAGGATAAGCTGCAAAAGAAAAGCTGGGCGGTGGGGGATCAAGTTTTATAGCATAGGAAGAAAAAAATAACTTCAGGTTTAGGTGGGTAGAATACGGGGGAATACAGGATCGAGAGGGAGTAGGGAAGGAGTGGGAACTTCCGGTTTGCGGGACACGGGGCGGTGGTTTCTCCGTGTGCGTGTAGTGGTGCCGCCTGTATCGAGCGGCCCGCGCGGCGCAAATAGGATACGCGCGCGCGTGGGAGGACTTTAAGCTCCACGGCGTTGCCGATGCATAAGAGAAAGCCCCGCGGTAAGCTCGGGAAAACAGGATATTGGGGGGGGGGGGGGATCGAGGAGGGCCCGAGGTGACCACGGTCCAACGGGGACGGACGCTCTGTGAGCGCTGGCGGGACTCCACTTTACATCGCCTCAATTCGTTGTTGTTTAGCTTTCCTGGCTTTTGGAAGCCTGGGAAGCGCCGAAAACAAGATGTTCGGAATAATCCCGTATTCGGGAGAGGACAAGGGAAAGAGGGATGTGAGCGAGAAACAACAAGGGGGGGGGGGGGAGCTCTGCTTTGCTCGGAGGGTGTGTAGTGGCCCTCGACTTGGCTTGACTAGTCGTGGCCAGCGTTGATCCGGCCAAATAACGTAGGCTACTCGGCGCCACGGGCCCAATGTCGCGTATGTTTGTGCAACGGCTACCGCCCGAGCCTTTACGTTTTGCCTCTTGTTTTTCCTTGGTGCATCGCATGGATGCGGCGTGATGTAGTTAAGGGGTGACAGAAGCGAGCCGGCGTGAAAAGGAGGAGAGACGAAGAGAGTGGGGGGGGGGGGGGGGGGCGTGGTGACAGCGGGAACAGGAAAAGTCAGAACGAGGATGTATGTCGAGCATGGCGCGGACCAAGGCCGGCCATTAAGGTTGCCATGGTGACGAGTCTCTTTCCGTGATGGAGGAAGCGGTCGCAAGAGACGCTTTCGAGAGAGCAAGCGAACGCGGAAAGAATAAAAAACAAAACAAGAACAAACAATAAAAGTGCGTTACTGAAGACTTGAACGAAAGGATTGGCGCGCGAAAGAAGCCGGGCTCAGAAGCAGTCGAAAAAAAATATATTGAGACGGTAAAAAGGGGAGTGGGGCAGTAAGCAGCCGGGCGACAGAGAGGAGAAAATGACACAAGCGAGTGGAGAGGCGCAAGGAAAGAAAGAAAGACATGAAAGAGCAGGAATCCGTTCTAGACTTTGATCGATTCGCGATCCCGGACGACTAGGGTTTTTTGGGAAGGTCTGGCTGGATATGTCTGGCTGGCCCGTCTTCCGTTTTGTGCCTGTGTTTATACGGCGCACATATACAAATACACGAATGCCACTACAGAGGTTGTTGGGCGTTACAACGTGTGTTTGCCTGAGAGTGATCACTCTGTACGGAGAAGCGCGGCGCACCGGTACATCGGGCAATGGCTGGCAGGTGGCGCCGCGAACACTGTCTCCTGTTTGCTATACCTGAAAGAGGTAGGCCGCTGAAGAAGAAAAAAAAGAAAAAAACACCTAGATGGTACGCAAGACTCGAAAACCGGCGGCTTGATCGAATTGTATATACGTTTCCTTCGGGCATCGGGTCAGGTCAAACCCACTTAAACAGCAACGCCTAGAAGATGCGAGGTGTCAGAAAATAAAAACGATAAGAGGAGAATATCTTGGCACGCGTCAGTCAGAAGTGTATCGCCCCGAGGCTGCTTTCGCTGGAAATGGAGTCTCGCTCTCGGAGACGACAGCGCGCCTCACGAAGCTCTCCGAAGCAGGCGTATTATAAATACTCGCTATAACGAAATCTTTTTTTTTTCTGTCGAAATTTCGTTTCGCGCTCGACTCTTCGGCAGTTGGTGCTTTTGTTGAGTCTCCGATTCCACCGAGAACCTCCAGCAGTCCTGCTGGCCTTACCTTCAACGAATGTGTTTTGTATGTCGTTGTCGTAATCTTGTGCTTCAGGAATTAAGGATCCCACGGTTGTTGTGTAACCTCAGCCAGTTTGCAAATCGGCACTGTTTATGCATCGGTGAATTAAAACAAGTACACGGATGAAAACAAAAGTCCAATTCCTGTTCCTCTCCGGCTGATTTACTTTACCTAACCTTCGCCAATGTACAGTGTTGGCGGCGCAGACCGCTAAAAACTGCCGTCACGTGCATCGGCCCTCGGTGTCGTTCAAAAAGATTAGTCGAACCTAACCTAATGAACGCGGCATTAGTGGCGGGTAATGCTTATTCTCTCTGTAACGAACTCTAGGTAGAATTCATAACCGGAAAAAGAAGCACTGGCTTCCGACGTACGGCTCAAATTTATCCCGTTAATCTACGCATCCGCGGTTCACCCAATCAGAAAAGGAACGGCGCAACAGTAATAAGTCGCGCCAAGTCTTCCAGCTCGCTTAACGCAACGAAACGTAAAGACCGCACAACTCTGGCGCGCCTTATCGATCGCCTTAGCGTGCGTCCCAAAGCTGTAGGGGGCCGGAGGCATAATAGCCCTTCGGCGCGCGGCGTATCAAGATTTATCGGAGCCCATCGCGATCGGCGCGAGCGTACACACATACGGTCAGTTTATGCGAGAGGCGCGTCGATGGCTCTCGCGAAGCTCGTGCAGCCGTGAATCACTCGCCTTAATTAACAGGAGCGCTGCTCGCAGGCCGGTGCGTTCGATTAATCCGACCTAACACCGTTTCTCTCCGCCCCCCCCCTCTCTACCCTGCGACGTTTCCGCCGCTAGCTCGACGTCGAGAGACCACCACGCCCCCTCTCACCCCCCCCCCCCCCCCCCGCACGCACACACGCATGCATACGCACACCATCCCTCTTCCGTTAGAAAGTCAACCGATCAAGAATTCCGCCCCGGCGCGGTTTGCGTGCGCAAGCTTCGAGCATGAATACGAATTGATGACGCTGGTATAAAGGGTATAAGAGAGAGAGAGAGAAATAGTGGGAGGAGGGGGCATTGCTGGGTGCGCTATTGTGTAGATATGGTATTAAAATGCAGATGTACTGAATATAGAAATGCGCCTGCCACCCCTCCCCCAACACGCACACACACACACATAGTTCGCTGACGGTATAGTGCTTACCTGCCTGCCTGCCTGTCCAGGCATACGGAAGGCCGCTATACGGTCACAAATGTACACAACATGCAGTATTGATTAGGAAGAGCCGTTGTCATGCCGCGCGGACCAAACGCCTCCCTTTTTTGTTCCCCAATTTGCCCGCACGTGGGAGACAGGGAGCGGAGGAGAGGGCGTTTGTGTTCACGCGTGTTGTGGTCGCGCCTAGGCCTGACCGCATATATACGCATATGCACCTACGTGTGTGTCTACCGCTGTGTCCACGTCGGTGCATGCGTTATGGGGGCTCGGCGGTCGTCGCGGGGAGCTCTTTCGTAATGGCGACGCGCCCATGGACGCTGCATATTGCAAGTGCGTGAGTTGGGCAGAGAGAGATCAGAGAGGAGGAGGAACCTTTGAGTAAACCGGCTCACCACGACGACCCGCCCCTTCCTATCGCAGCCCGAGCGGTTGGCTGCTTGGGTGCGGCGGCATGGAAACCGTCGGTGTGTGAATCGAAATGGGGCCACCGGTAGCTAAACTGTACATACCCGTCTATAATGGAACGCGATGTGGCTCCGGAATTGCGCGCGTTCACATCGACTTTCGACGGAACACACGTTCAAGTTGAACGTATAGTCTCGGCGGCGCTCTCCGGGAACGGAGACCTGCGCCCCTTCTCGCTTGTTGTTACGCCGAAGACCATCCAATTTTGTTGTCCGGAAAAAAAATCGATTCACCGAAGACCATTCAATTTGTGTTGGAAAAAAAAAATCAATTCTGTGTCCATTTTTCGCTGCGTTCACGTTTGTCCGGCGGAAGAAAAAAAAAGTAGAGTCGTGTATTGCCAAGAAAATTGGCTTTCGAAATCGGCCGATCCATCCAAACTCGTGTCACGACCGAACACTGTCTTGTAAGTGAATGGCGGTGCAGCCCAGCCTGCGAGATCTGCGTGCCTTAAAGACTGGACGCCGCCGCATTTTCCTTGCGGAGCCGGCCGATGATGGCGACACCTGTATTTACTTCTTTGACCTTTTCTAGCGCATGAAATTCCGCCTTCAGTGATAGTATCCGCTTTGACTTAATAGAACGCGGTGATCGATACGTACAGGTCGACTTCAATTTGTGCTGAGTGGCCCTCGAAGACGCGATATCAACGCAAGTGCGCGTTACCCGTGTGAACCTAAGACGACGGCCGGTCCGAGCGCTTCTGTAGTTCTAGTGCGATAACATCAGAAAGCCTCATCGGCAAGAAAATGCGTCGTCGGAAGTTGAATTCGCGGATTGGCTGGAACTGGAAGTGACGTCACTATGCCGGCGCATTCTCATTGGCTGGCGGAGTGACGTCACCGGACCGGAAGTGACGTCACTTCCGCCAAAGGCATTAACAAATGCACGGAGGGCGAGACATCTCCATGGCGGCTACGGCAAACCTCAGCCGTCTCCTCAGCATCGAGGAGGGGCTGAGGGCCTCTCTAACTTATCTATGGAGTAATCACCGAATGATCAACCTTTGTTGCCTTTTACATTGCACGCGACTGTACATATAGTATACGTCTCGCAAATCGAAGCAGTATAGCTCAGCATACTCGCACTGACGCACGCGCATGTGTATGTTCAAGTTGGCGCTCTTTGCACAGTTCGTGTGTAAAGCACCGTATAGGCGCTCGCGATTTCGACACCTGCAAACACCTCGCTTCCACGCACAGAAGGAAAGACTGAAAAGAGAGACCTCGCTCTATACCCCCCCCGCACGAGACGCAACGAGATTGCCCATACACTCCATATATGGTATAGAGCGAATCTCGGCCGTACATATATATTCGCGACTTATAAAGAGACAAGGGAACGAGACAATAACGAGCTTAGCCCTGACGCACTCCAATTCGCCCGTATACTGCACCCTGCGTTCGCTTGCTCCGCAGAGAGGTCATAATTTGGTTGTTTTGCTTTTTTTTCCCCTGGTTTAAGAAATATCTCGCGAGCGCGCCGGAAATGTAATCTTTGGCGGGGTTTGGTTACGCCTTTCCCTCGTCGCGCCATAAAAAAAGAAAAAATCGCTTGCTTATACGTTGGGCGCCTATATGGTGTCAAGAGTCGCTTCTGACGCACGAGCCTTTTTTATTATTTTTTTTTGTCTGCGCTTCGTGACTCGTCCTTCGTTTCGCCACTCGTGCACGCGTCGCCAGATGGCGCGTCGAGCAATTTGAAGGCCCGTCGCGGATCTTCGCGAGTATGGGCTTTGGCTATACAACCGGCCATCTCGGAGTCTCGCACTCGCCGAAAGAGCGCGTCGTTGAACCCGCGTTTCCCGAATGTACTCCAACAGAAAAGCCCGTTTTGGGATGCGCGTTTGGGGGATTATAGTAACGCGGTTCTCCACTCGTATACGGTCCCGTCCGTTGTTTGGAACGTTGTTGGGTCCGACCCGATAAGAATACGCACTTCCAACCGCGCCGTGCACTCGCGAGTTCCCCAAAAAGCTCGCGCCTGTATAGCGTGTATACGCTAATGCGATTAGCGCGATGCCATCTATAGGCGAGCGCCGCGGATAATTGCATTACGGCCGCCTGCGACAGGTAAAGTTCGCCCCTCATTTCGGACCCGCTAATTAAAGCCCCCAGTAAGAGGGGGACAGTGCATGGGCTCCAAGTGAAATACGGAAGCCAAAAACGGAGAAAAAGGAAGAACCGATGGAGTGGAACAGAGCGCTTAGCTATTAACAGGGCTTAGTCGGCACCTATTAACGCAGCCGGGGCGCTTAGCTGAATCCGCGGGCAGACCTCCGGAGCGCCACCTATACTTGTGTCGCGGTGTTTCGATAATTGACCGTTCGCACCGCTCGTCGAAAGTGCGCGCTATATAGTCGCGGTCGCTCTTTTTTTTTTTCTCTCGACCTAAAACCGCGCATTCTTATGGAACCTAGAACACGGTGTTAGTCTTGGCCGAATGGTACGGAAATGTTCTTGCATAAGCAATGACTGTCCTGATTCCTGATTGGCCAATCTGCGCAATCGGGAGGCCAATCAGGAACAGCTACGACAAGTGACCCCCCCCCCCCTTCTCCGGGTTGGCTGAAGCTGCGCCTCTAACTTCCTTAGTGCTGCGCGGTTTTAGTGACCTCGTGAAGTTACATGCAGTGTAGAGAAAATAACGGCAAATATACACCAATGAAGAGCACGGTCTCATTAAATCGGACCACTGTGTCGCCGTGCGCGCCTACACACACACACACACACACACTATATATATATATATATATATATATATATATATATATATATATATATATATATATATATATATATATATATATATATATATATATATATTAATATGCAACGGTAATGAGGAGCGAATTCGAGTCTATGGGCCCAACGCGCGTATGGCGCGAGGTTGTCGCTGTAAGGCGTGAATATTTCACGGCAGCCTAAAAGCGGCCGCGGGCCGGGCCGTCCTCCTTTCACCCCAGTTGGCACCGTCTCAGCTTTCTCCCGAATTCTGTCCCAATTGGGGAAGAACTGGCTGCTCCCTGTCCTCGTTAGTTCGAGACCGTGGCGGGCAGCCTTCGCTTATACGCGTGTACACTTAGTGCTCCAGTGTTTTTTTTTTTTTGTCCTCTCCGACCAGTTTTTCGCCCCAGAAAAGAGGGGACCCGCTTTCGTGAAAGCGCGCTTGTTTTTTTTTCTTATTGTCTGCATTCATTTCCTACCTGTCCCTACGGGGCTGGCAGGTGTGCGAACAAAACAGGGCACGCGCAGCCGTCGCGTTCACGGCTGCAGCGCGCGATATTACGCTGATTAGGGCACGTTCGACCCTTAAGAACAACGACACAGTGTGCTGTCAGAGGAGAGGCGACGTCCGCCCCGTTTACAGCTTTTTTTTTTGTCCTTTATCGCCACGAACGCGCTGTTCTTGTGTAGACACAGCTCCGCTCGCAGGCTTCTTTTGCCATTACGTGGGCGAGGACAAAACAGCTGTGACGTCGCTGCTGCCCCCCCCCCCCCCCTCTTTCCCAAACGCCGCTCGTGCGTTGTAATTTCAACCGACTATATACTACACGTACCTCGTGTGGGTGAGAACGACATCGCACTGGGCTGCGTCGTTATTTATTCACTGTTGCTTTCGTTGTGTGCGAGTTTGCGCGCGAGTGCTAGCGTGTACGTGAGCGCGTGTCGGATTTGTCTTAAAAGGAATTTTCTTTATGGGAAATTTTTCCCTTGAATTCTTTTGTAGCGACGGCTACATTACGGTAGCGTTTCGGGCATTCAGTGTCGCGTGGTTGGCCACGTGGTTGGTCACGTGACCAAGTTCCACTCGGCCAGCTGTAGTTATCGCGTCACACCAGGTTTAACCAGAGCTAAACCACCGCCAATTTTTTTTTTTGTAATTTGCTTTCGGTGTTCACTGCCAGGCGAAACGCGCGGCCGATTTGAAACTCGCTCGCGCATTGTGTAGATTCTATACAGAAAGGAGTAAAAAAAGGAGTAAGGTGTCCTCTCTGGTGACTGCGCTAGAGGGGAGCTTATTCCCCTTGTACCCCCGTATAGGCGTAAACCTCCGGTTTTCTTCGCCTCGTGGGAAATTCCACACAGAGTACAGAGGTGAGATCCGCATCCTCAGCACCGCTGAGCGACATCCTTCCGCTCCGCGTGTCTCGAAATGCATATACAACACACAAACTGCAGGAGCATTTTCTGCATCGCAGCCCAGTTGGCCCCCGCGGTATCCGCGTGTCCCTGGTTCGGCAGGCTTCGCAATCTCACGCTGTCAGCGCCGCTCTGCGCGGTCCGGCGGGCCCTAATTTGCATAATTTGGAGCTGGTGCACGCGGCGATGCCAAGTGGGCGGGGAGGAAGGGAGAGCGGATACGGCAAGAGCCGTCACCGGTCGCCGTAGGAAAATGTCGCTTAATTTAATGGAGTCTTGCAACGCGTGCTGCAGCGGCGATATACGTTTGTATGTATTCACGGAGCTGCGCGAATGTGACCTGCGCTGCTGGCGAAACACGTCGCGCGTTTGATTCCACGGCAAGCTTTAGTGCAACGGAGCGTTGAAAGCGACTGTACGCGTTGTTGTACTTGTTCCAGAAAGTACCCTCCAGGCACATTCTGCAAAAATAAACTTTTACCTGTCAGTTCACGACGCGGCATGCGTAACACGCGAATGGACAAACCTCCTTTGATCCTGCGGGGTTGGATGGAGCCGGGGAAAAGCGGTGCGCCGAGTAATCGCATCTCCGTGCTAGCGTGGTTGCGAAACGCGGAGTTAGTGGCACGTGGACCGGGTTAATTATATTAACGAGGCACCAATACCAGTAGGAATATCTGTTCGTTCATGCGATAGTGCTGACAAGCTGCGTGACTTTTTTTCGAGAGATGTGCAGTTGTCAGTAAGCATGAGTGCTATTTGGTTGAATAGTTGCTTCGCCTTGAGGCCATTCCTGCCATCAAGTAGGACCGATGCAGCGATGCTCGTTGCAAATATTCTAGGGTAGTCTTAACACCTCCGGAAGGGTTTTTGGTGTATAACGTATTAGCAATAAAAAAACCTCTTGAAAAAAAAAATGTATCCACTGTTTCTAAGGGAACAAAAGAAAACGAGAAAGAGGGGTTAAAACCAGACTTACGAATCGTCGCGAACAAAATCACTATCACCCGACCAGCGAATCGTCAAAAACAAAATACACTATCACCAGACTAGCGAATCGTCGCAAACAAAAGCCCTCACCAGACTAGCGAATCGTCGCAAGCAAGAACACTATCGCCAGACTAGCGAATCGTCGCAAACAAACAGCACTATCACCAGACTAGCGAATCGTCACAAACAGCACTATCACCAAACTGGCAAATCGTAGCAAACAAAAAACAGAAGCAAAAACAGAAGCGCGTTGCTTCAAGAGTCAAGGGCTCTGGAACGGAAACGCGACGTTCTGACCCGCGTTGGGCGCGCGTCTTTGAAACGGACGAAACTAGATTACTATTACTGTCGCAGCTAAAAGAAATGCGTTAAAAAGTATAGCTTTGCGGACCGGGGGGGGGGGGGGGGGGGGGACTTCAAAGACGGCTTCCCCTAGCAACAACTGCGTGTGCAATGTTGGCTATTTATTGCTACTCCATGTTTCGAAACGAGACCAGCCGTCCGTGACGAACGCCTCGTGTCGTGCGAGATGAAACCGAAATTCGTCTCCCGTTTTGCCAACTGAGGATGCAGCCTGTTCACCTGGACGCACGGCACGCACACACAAACACACTCAATGAAACCCGCAAGCCTCCCGGCAAACTGAACGCGCGAAAGCAACATCCGTTGTTTAGAAAGCCGTTGGGGACGGCTCCTATTGTTCAGAGCTGTGGCGCGCTATCCTTCATCCTGGGTCGGTGTGGCGTGGACTTCTATTGGACATGACGTCACCGTCCTTTCACCGACCCCTCACCGTCCGAGTCTTCTCTTCGCAAACGCTCTCAGCGGGCAGTGCTGCGGCGAAACCCACTTCCCCCCCAAGGGACGAAAGAACAACCGAAGACGTTACGTCGCGGAAAAAAAGCACAGCAGCAGTAGGGGACGTTGGAGAGCGTTGTAGGGGGAAGAGTAAAAAAAAAAAAACGCGTACGCCGTCTTTGACTGCACCCCCCCCCCCCCCCCCCACACGAAAAAAGAAAAAAGACGTTACCTTTTACGGCTGGTGGCCATTTTTATCATCCTGTCGCAACCATTTATTTCCCGCCTTTCCATTTCGATATTTTTTTTTCTACGGCCTCCTGTCTCCTTCCTCAAAAAGGGTAAAAAAGGAATAAAAACGCCGAATGCTGGAAACGACGAGTCTACAGCTCGCGGGCCACAAGAAAGTGGAAGGAGGTGGGAGGGGGGTGAAAGGGCGTAACTGGCGTTCTTATCCCGCGCTTTATGGCGGGAAGCACTGGGCAAGGCGAAAGTCGGGGCGGATGAGAGGAAGGGGGCAATGAAGAGATGACGACGAGAAGATGGAACAGAATCTCCAACACTCCCTTCCTACCCCACCCCTGCCAATTTTGTCCCTTTTCTTTCCCGTCCACCCGCAATCTTCCATTTACTGCAGACGACGAATGTCTCGGCGTGTGCCCTGCCGGCGCCGCCACCATGATCGTCGTTTCTTTACTTCCGGTCGAATGAGCCGCCTGTCATTTCCGGTTCCGCAACTCCCCTTCCGTTCCGTGTTCCTTTCCTCCCTTCGCCCGTTGCCCCTTTTCCTGTGCCCTTTCACCGCGTCCTCGCGAGGCGGCAGTGTTCCAGGCGCGCCCCCACTTTACGTGGTGTTACGTAAAGGAACCTCGGTGCCGCCGGGGGCCCCCCCTAGTGGCCGTCTCATTCCCCGGCGGCGCTGTTCCGTTCGCGAGCTGCCGAAGCATCGCGGCGCGCGACAAGGCGATGTAATATCCGTTTCTCTGGACGCGTGTGTTTGCTTCTGCCGAGTGTGTCTTCGTACGCGTGTCCCATATGAAGAATTGAGTATGGGTGTGCGGCCTTGTCTGGCCAGGTCGAAGAAGGGTTTCTCTCTCGCTCTCTCTTCTTTGCCGCGTTTGTGGCTTCCGACGACCCTTGGCGAAACTCCAAGCTCGTATAGTGTAGACGCCTACTACTGCTTTTCTGTGTGCGTGCCTCCTGCCTGTTTGATAGACAAGACAGATTTGCACGCCTGTCTGTACACCTCCGCTCCAGTGCCGGCGTATAGCTGTGTATACGGCCGCTCATTGCTAGTTCTGTACAACACGCTATTAGCGCCGAATGTTACATTATACTTAGTTATATTAGTCGTATATTGGATGCTTCTAGCGTAGCGGAGATGTACTGGAGTAGATGTATGCCGGTTTACCGGACGCCGGTACACCGGTAAACGGTACACGTCCACGATAGTTCGTGTCCTCTTAGCTAAATGTCTCTAATGGCACAAGCAGCGTTTTTTTTTCTCAACGCGGAAAGGCTTCAACGCCTAGCAGGCCAGGTTTACGCGGACTCAGGTTTTTTTTTTTTTTCGTCACAGCCTGAATAACGATTGAATCACCCACGTCAGACGTGACAGCGTAGTTACGAGTATAAGCTATCTTTGTTATTCTGGCGAGCTTGGAACTATGGTAGGATACAACAACAACAACAATAAATAATAATAATAATGATAATAATTGGTTTTTGGGGAAAGGAAATGGCGCAGTATCTGTCTCATATATCGTTGGACACCTGAACCGCGCCTTAGGGGAAAGGATAAAGGAGGGAATGAAAGAAGAAAGGTAGAAAGATGTGCCGTAGTGGAGGGCTCCGGAATAATTTCGACCACCTGGGGATCTTTAACGTGCACTGACATCGCACAGCACACGGGCGGCTTAGCGTTTTTCCTCATAAAAACGCAGCCGCCGCGGTCGGGTTCGTACCCGGGAACTCCGGATCAGTAGCCGAGCACTCTAACCACTGAGCCACCGCGGCTTGTAGGATACAACTTCTTCATCAGTTTTTAATGTTTGACTGTATCGTACAAGTCAGAAGCGTCGAAATCATTTGAGCTGATAATTTCGTCAGGTGATTAGCTCCTCGTTTAGATGACAAGGAAAGCTTTAACGTTAAACGGTCTGCGTTTTGTCACGGAGGACTTCTGTTCAGCAGTCCTGAATGTGGACATCGCTTCACTACATACTATTTATTCATACTGTTAACCCTTACTCAGGGTCATGATAGGGAAGAAATGAGCAACACATACAAAAGCAATAACACCCATTAAAGTTTCAAATATGACAAAATAAAGTAACGAACAGATTGAGTTGGAATTATATGAACATTTCAAAAATGCTGCTATGATATTGCTGCTACTATGACTGCTGTTATGCTGCTATGACTTAATTTGTATCCGACTATAGTGGAAGATGATGATGTACTCTGGCGGAAGAACACGGGGGGGGGGGGGGGGGGGGGGGGGGGGGGGGGACCACGCACGTGACGGAGCTTGCTTACACCGCAGCGTTTCTGACGTGTTCGGTGCATGTGCCACTGACTCCGTGCACACGGCCGACGGAGCGACACAAGCATCGGTAGCGCTGCATGCAACTGCGCCCACCCGTCGCTTGGGTGACGCGTCAGCCACGGGGCCGGGCGGCAAGGACGTCGACGCGCGCGCTGAGTGACAGGCGGGCTTTATTGCGACGTCTCGGTCGTGCCGGGGGGCGTCCGCGTTTGATACGGAGTGAAGGGACCCCGTCGCGTGTGCAGGAAGCAGAGGAGGAGGCGGAGGAGGAGGAGGAGGAAGACATCAGTCCTTCGTCGATGCGAGAGACATCGCGACGGAAATATGTGTGTCACTGCATTGCACGGAGGAGCGGCCGGGCTCATCGCGGCCAGTCGTCACCGGATAATATGAGCCGGACGAAGGCTGTGGGAGAGGAGGAAATACAAAGGGTGTATCGATGGAGAGGGAAGGCAGGGGAAGTCGCGTCGCTGGCAAGCTTGTATCTAATAGCCGGCGATCCCGGATTTCCGTTGTATTACTCTTGCGGCGGTTGTATTTTGTCAATGCTTGAACGAGCTGCCGCTTCATGCATTCTAAAACACCTCGTCACTCCGTGATTTGGCGCGCAAATTGGTAGTGAATTGGTGGCATTCCCTTCCGCTTTCGGTCATCTCACTCGTGCATTATGGTTTATGCAACAACTTGTTACCGCTTTTGAGATGGCAGTCCGTTTTCAAGTCTGTAAGCCTAACAACATACAGGAAACACTGTCGTCATGGAAACGACAGTTGGCGAAACGCGATATGGACGTTCGTGTCAACTTTGTATACGGCTTGTTCGTTTCTCTAAAGTTTCGTTTGCCACGACGCTAGGGGCTAGGCTTGGATTCGACCAAATCGGCCTGAGTTGTTTTTTTCGACGTATGGCGGCGCCAAGTATTTACCCGAACGTAGGTGAACCTGGGTGTTGTATATCCACTGAAGCACTTGTTGCGGAACGGTCCGCAAACTGTCAACTAAAATAGTAGTTATCGCTTTGTATTTAGCGCGTGTAGCTGCCTTGCGTAGTGCGTGCGCAAGAAACGCAAACACTGTATGAATTGTGCGGTATCGAAGTACTAAGCAAGCTGAGGTATCGAAGTAATAAGCAAGCTGAGGTATCGAAGTACTAAGCAAGCTGAGCTAGCGAAGTACTAAGCAAGCTGAGCTAGCGAAGTACTAAGCAAGCTGAGCTAGCGAAGTACTAAGCAAGCTGAGCTAGCGAAGTACTTAAGCAAGCTGAGCTAGCGAAGTACTTAAGCAAGCTGAGCTAGCGAAGTACTTAAGCAAGCTGAGGTATCCAAGTACTAAGCAAGCTGAGGTATCCAAGTACTAAGCAAGCTGAGCTATCCAAGTACTAAGCAAGCTGAGCTATCCAAGTACTAAGCAAGCTGAGCTAGCGAAGCACTACGCTGAGGCTTCGAAGTACTACGCTGAGCTATCGAAGTACTACGCTGAGGTATCTAGTAGGAATCTGAGGTATCTAGTAGGAATCTGAGGTATCGAAGTACTACGCTGAGGTATTGAAGTACTAAGCAAGCCGAGCTATCGAAGTACTAAGCAAGCTGAGCTAGCGAAGCACTACGCTGAGGCTTCGAAGTACTACGCTGAGCTATCGAAGTACTACGCTGAGCTATCTAAGTACTACGCTGAGCTATCTAGTAGGAATCTGAGCTATCGAAGTACTACGCTGAGCTATCGAAGTACTACGCTGAGGTATCTAGTAGGAATCGGAGGTATCGAGTAGGAATTTGAGGTATCGAAGTACTACGCTGAGGTATTGAAGTACTACGCTGAGGTATCGAAGTACTACGCTGATGTATCGAAGTTCTACGCTGAGGTATTGAAGTTCTACGCTGAGCTATCGAAGTACTACGCTGAGGTATCGAGTAGGAACGTGAGGTATCGAAGTAGTACGCTGAGGTATCGAAGCACTGCGCCTCAGCAACATTACATAACGAAATTGCACACTTTTTGCCCTTCAGCGCGGAGTCAGGCCGGAATGGGCGTTTCTGTGCGCAGCAGTAAGCAGGCGCGGGGGCAGCAGCAGACGCCGGCTCTCGCGTGATACCAAAAAAAGAAGACCATGTACGCGTTATGGGTGGAACAGAGAAGGCAGGAATGCGGGCCGCCGTCGCAGGATGCGAAAGCAACAGCTCTGCAACGCGAGACATGTAACGCCGCAGACTACGCGGAGGAGAGGGGGAGGAAGACAGTCTCACCAACCTCCTCCTCCTCCTCCTCCTCCTCTCCATCGTACACAACATCCTGCTGTTCACGGTGCACCGCGAAATCGTCTCGCGCGGCGGTGTAAGAGGCTTATCCGAGGCGCGCCGGTGCTTAACCGGCTTCCTAAAAAGGGACACGGATTTGATCCGGGTCGGACGAAGCCAAGCGCGCCTCACGTGTTTGTTGCTCGAAGGAGTGTTTATACGGCGTAAGCCGCGCCGGCGAGATCAAAAGCAAGAGTGCCGCCACCTAGCGGTCGTCTGTTCGAAAAAATAAGTCGGGGAGGA